>OMNS01011495.1:1647-12418 GCA_900303225.1 Laemonema laureysi | reverse complement strand
AAAAAGATTGTAAATAATCTTGGGCTTCCGGTCTTTTTTTAATGATTATTATTTTTCATAAGTGTACGACTAATAAATGGCGCAAATCTGAACGATGTCCATGCTCTTTCTGTCGTTTGTTGTCTGCGCATTCGTGTGCGTTGTGTATATTGGAGCCCATTCTCTTAGACGGAATCGGAGCTGATGGAGACGATGCGCAACCCAAGTTTCACAGTGACGCGCCCGCGGTGAAGGTAAAGGTAAAAACTACAAATAGCTCAAACAAACAAAGGTTGAAATTAAATGATAAGGCCTGGAGCTGCCTTAAAATCCTTCAAAGGTCCATGTATGTTCACTGTATTGAAATATAGATGCCGATGGCCTTGAGATTGATCGTGCTGAGTGTCTGAGACAGCGACGGTGTTGGATATTGATCACACAGTAGGCCGATCTCACACCTCATAAAAAAGACTTGGCAGATGTTCAGTAGCCTATTTGTAGTAATTGTCCTTTAGCTGTAAACCGGTAGGCTAATGTGTAGCTGGTCCTGACAACATAAAATTATTATTTTTTGCATAGTGTTGTGAGTGTAGGCCTATATGCGCTGGTGATGAACATAAACAAAATTGGTCATAAACAAAACTGATTCAACTTAGCCGAATTCATTGTAGACATAATGGGACTAAAATAGAACAGGTTTTGCAGGGGAACGTAAGTGTTTGGTTTTGTTCGTTGAGTGCAACCCGGTGCCGCCCTACTGGGTTCGTCCTCTTAAGCCGTGTGGGATTCTGCCACCAGCCTACACTACGAGAGCGCAATTAAGACATATCCAAATGCTTACATTTTATAGATGGAGTAACACATTGTTATTTGAAGAATGCTAATGTCTTACTATGTATCGATTTCAATATGTTATTCACTATTCTTCACAGTTGATCGTTGTTATGTATTACCGTTGCTCATGTTTGTATTGCTTTATTCTGGTGAGGCTACAGATGGGCCTAACCATGGTACACCCCGCGGATGGGTTAGGAAGTGGGTTGTCAAACGTCCTCTGATTGGCTCACAAGCTCCTGGAATGGTAATTCCCTTACCTGGTTGGAATCGACTACCTGCGCCCCGCCCCATCATTTAAATACACGCAGGAAAGGAGAGCAGAGACAGGCGCTTATCCGGAGCTCAATGGACTATACGACCTGATGTCTACTTTTCTTATTCGACTTAACGTTTTATTGGATGTGGTGTTAACTTAAGCCGACTCTCAATGGTGAGTTCTCTAGCTATTATTGATATATTTCGGCGTTTCTGTCGACCATCGTGCATATGGGCTACTGTAGGAAATGCACAAGGGGAAGTGTGTGTGCGTGCGTGTGTGCGCGTGCATGTGCATGTGTGTGCGTGCACGCGATGTCCACAGACGGACTTGTAGGCCTAATAGAATCACTTTATTTATTTATTTAATGCCAGAGTGAAAGGCTGCGTTGATAAGGACATGAATGTGGGGACTTGAAACGTGGAATATTTGTGCATTAACTATTGACCAGTAGCCAACCACTGGAAGACTTGGTGGAGAGAGTCCAGCTAAACATTAATGGGACATTGCTGCGTCTGTGCTCTCTAGAAAGATTGCCCAACGTGTTCTTCGTGACTCTTTGTTTACTGTTAATTATTAAACCCGCTTATGGATATACCTACACACATTATTGACTGGGTTATAGTCGACTCACAGATGTTCCCATAGTGAATAGCCTGCGTATAGCATGCGTGGGATTGAACGGTGACATTACATGGCATGTATCATGTTTAATGTAGCCTAACATAAAATACAAAAACAACCTGTGTTAACGTGATAAAAGCAGGCAAAGTGACATTCCTGTGGCTATTAAAGCAATGGGTGCAGCAGCGCCCTGCAGGTGAGCCGTCTCGTGGTCCGGACAACGTCTCCCTGTCTGGGTTCATGGAATAGACGGTGATTAACACGACTAATACGATTGTAATTGGGGCGTCTACTGGCAAGTGATGTAGACCCGTCAGCAACCTGTCGTTGCTGTTGTCTAAACAAAGTCCGAGGTGGATGATCACATGATCCTGAGACGCCACCTGTATTCTCATCAAGGCATCAATGTGTGCATGTCAACAGACCCATATTGTTTTGCTGTTGTCTGAAATCCACGGGTAATGTTTGAAATTCAGGGCAGGTGAATGAAGACATGAAGAAAACATTACGTCATCAGTCGTAGCCTGATGATGGATGATGGGTTCAATTGATTTATGTAGGCTAGGATTACGTAGGGTCAATTCAAGATGGAAATTGTTGTTTACACTAAACAAACAACAAAGGTATGATTTCCCAGAAGGGCGTGTGTATCTGGTGATAGGAGATAGATAAATGTCACCACAGCATTTGTGTGGCCCAGCATGTTTTACATATAGATGTCATAACAGACATACAAATCATGTCAGAGGGACTACATTTCCCAGCAGCTACTACCACACTAGCATTTCACTACTTCCTGTAACACACCAGTCCATTAAACAAATTAATACACATTTGTATGTACACTGAGAAAGTAATGTGTGAGCTCATTTCAACTGACACACCTGTACCTGAATGTGTGGGTCCCGCCAGGCTATGAATAAGCAATAAAACAGGTTGTAAAGTCTTTTGTTATGGGAATGTTGAGAAAGGTATGACTTGTTTTTATACAATATTTGATATGCAGCGAGACATTCCTGGACCAGGACAGTGAGGGGTTAAGGGAGAACCAGAATACATATCTCCTCTGAGCCCGTGGCCTTCCCCACGCCTCACCTGGGGATCAGGGACCAGCGCTATGAATGAGGAGAAGAGGCATGTGTTTGTGACCGCACAACAAGCGAGTAGTGTTGTACTGAAAGGTTACACCGAGTATCAAATGTTACAGCCCATGATGCGAGACATGATAACAACATGCCTGTCACTACACAATGGGCCGCGTTTCAGGGTTTTTAGAAAACTACTAACAACTTAGTGACAGGAAACCTGAGGTGATGATGACATTTGATTTCTGTTCTGTGTTGTTGTTGTTGTTTTTTGTTTTGTTTAGGTTCCTCCTCCTGCATTGCACTTTGTGGTGACATTTGCAGAGACATAAGAGGCCCCTGGAGCCCGGGGCCTGTCCTAATCATTTTGTCCCTGTGCGATGCCTAAGAGTGACACGTGGCCCGGCGCCATTGCCACAGAACCTTCCAGCAGTAATATGGACAGCGCTGGGAGTGCTGACAGCGTGATCAGCACAAACTCCGGCTTTGTGAGTGCTGCTGAACATAAACATAGATTTTTATGGGTTTTTTGTGCCCTACTACTGCATCTAGCGTGTACTGCCAAGTCAGCAACTGTAAAGAAAATGTAAAAAAACAAAGGTTGTGACGTAAACACTTTTTTGTGTTTAGTTTATTTCTCTTCTGGAAGTGTATGTGTAATGTGAACTTTTACTTCAATATGTGTCAAATAAACTGTAGGAGAAATTTATAGTAGACTAAAGATGTCTCTCTTGAAGAGACCTGATGGATATGTTTTTGAAATGAAGAGTCAGGTATTCCACCCTATGTTTGCAGTGGAGTTGATCTGTTTGAAGTCTCTTAAATGTTACCTGCTGCAGTCAGCCGAACGGCATTCTGCTGCTGCAACAACACAACACTCGCGGTGTCATTTGACATGCCTTTGCTAGCAAGTAAAAGCTTGACCCATTTCTCAAGCCTAAACTTGGCAACAGTTTAGCCCTAAATGGGATACAGAGGGCTTTTAAAACAGGTAGGCCTTTGTAGAGTTCCTGTATGAGTATAGGAACTGAAATACTGTTTCTGTCCACTTGTCCCTAACTTGTCATCTTGTGTATGTTGGGGAGACAGAGTGTGGACAGTCTGCAACACCTGTCTGCAGCAGAGAGGGAGTGTCTCATGTATTTGGAGGAAACTATTGACTCTCTGGACGTGGAGGAAGACAGTGGACTGTCCAACGATGAGCTAGAAACGTCACTTCAGGCAGCAGCTAAAGCCGACCACCTCTCAAACGCTGTGGTTCAGAGAGGAGAAGGTAATTATTATGGTCAACGTAGCGACATGGTCTGACCTTCACTAATACTTTCATTGTATATGATATGAAACAATAACTGTATGAATGAATGATTCTTTATTGTTGTAGACTCTGAAATGGACCAGACATTCCACCATCATGGGGTGCCCACACCCCTTCTCCTGGCCAATGGGTTTGCAAACCTCCCACAGACTGCCCCAGCAGACGTCCATGAACCTAAAAACCCTGAGGTGCCAAACGATTCAAAAACTCCTCCATTGGAAACAAACACAAGAGATTTGGAAACATCTAAGACACATTGTGAAGTCCAAGTCACTGACTCCAACACCTGCTCATCGGCTTCTCAATCGCAGATGTTGAATTCAGCGACCGATGGAGACGGTAACCTATGTGCCCCCTCGGATACCAAGCTTGATCCAGATCAGTCCAACCCGCAGCCCGAGACAGACCTGATTTTGATCCCCCCTCCATCGGACTTCATGGATGAACCAGATCCTGAGCCACAGCTAGAGGTGTGCCAGGATCCACCTATATCTGTTGAGGTGTCCGGTAAAAGCCAGCATATTGATTTGGAGGAGCTCCGCAAGAGAGCCTCCAAGAGAGCTCCGGTGAGCTCCGATGTAATTCGCCAACCAGTTCCAGAGAAGTCTGTGGCAGACGTGCTTGAGAGCCCCAGTGCACCAGACTCGCCAATGGTTACCTCAGCCAACTTTCTCTCTGAGGCTCCTGAACCCAGGAGCCCACCTGCTGTGGCCCCTAAGCCCAAGAAACTTCCCTCCAACATCATCTTCAAGTCCCACAAGACTTCTGCTGAAGCTAACTTCTCCCCACCTGCCAGTGACAAGCTGCTGTCGGACGCCCAGAAGGTACGCATGGAAGCACTCAGAAAGCTTGGTCTTCTCAAAGCCGATGATGCAGACTTAGACCTGCACTCAAGTATCTCAAGCCCCAAGTCCAGGAATTCTTGGTCGGCCCTCCCGCCTTCACTCAGTCCAACAGTTCGCCAAACTCCACTATCGCCTTCAACTCGAACATCATCTCCTACCATTTCCACTGTCCCAGTTGCTGCCACCGTTCCCTCCCCTTCCATGACCAGAGTTCCACCACAATCCACCGTAGCTTTGACACCAGCAGCTCAGGCCACAGATATTCTCCCAGTGCCTGCTGCTTTCAGCGACACCGTTGAACCACCATCCCAACGTTACAGTGGTGAAGCATCTCACACCAAGAGCATCATCTCAGAACCCACTGTTAACACCAACCACAGCCTCGCCGAGCTGCGTAATAGCCGCCCGCGCCCGGCCTCTCTGGGCTCTCGGAAGGAATTCTCAAGTGTTAAGGTTGAGGCGCCCAGCTCTAAAGAGTCTAACGCCAGGAGGTCCACTCTGATCCCCCCTGTCTCACCAAACGCTGGAGACACCCAAGGAGTGCCTCGATACCATGGTATCAGCGTGGTAATCTGCCCCCGGGCGGAGCATGACGAGGGTCGCCGCGAGGCTCTGAAGAAACTGGGTCTGCTGAAGGACTAGCCATGCAGAACCATTTTTCACTCTCTTGCTCTCTCTCTCTCTCTCTTTGCCCTGTGATGGAACCCAAAGGTGATTAGCTAAAGGAGCACAGCAGAGATACCAAACTACCCAGAGATACTAAACTAGCAGGAGATGGCTTCAGTCTCTGTTGTGTCGTGTAACTGTATAATTGCGTTAAATGCTCTTTTAAAGTGTAACCATACTTATAATGGTTACTATGTTTTTATTGTTTTATTTTTGTTTTATTGTAAGCAAGGGCATTTTAAGACATGTTGGCCATCAATACATATGCACCCACCATCTTACTGTAGCTGTGTCTATATTTAAAGTAGCGCATATCGGGTCAATGCAACTTTCTTATTGTGGTTATTTATCAAGTAAATGCCCTTTGGGCTACTTTCATAAATGAGGTATGTTTTTTTGCATCGTGCTTTATGCTTGTAAAAGTGGTTATGCATGTTGTTTATATGATGCATTACTGTAAGATAGGGGGAGAGTTGATGCCTCACTTCAGATAAAAGCTTCTGCTAAATGTAAATGTAACTTAAGTAAATTTAAGCTAGACGATGAGTGTTGGAGATGAAGGGATGTATAGAAGGATTTCCGACACTGATTTCTTATTTATATTGAAAAGAAATGTATTGCCCTGAATAATAATAATAATAATAATAAAAATGTTCAAGAGTTTTTTATATATATGATTTCTATTATGTTCTGGATTCAAGTTCGGAATGAATTCCTGAATGAATGAATCATTTCACTTCCTAAAATCACACAGAAAAGTAGACTCTCTCGACCAATCAAACAAGTGCCTTTCGAAAGACACCTGGCCAGCTGTACTCTGTACTCAAAGACGCAATGCGTAGAAGCAAAACATGTTCTCGTGATAGTCAGGTGTGTTCCTTTCTTCTCTAGAGATGAAAGCATGTGTTTTAAGAGATCGTCCATGCATTCGCTGGTTGGCCTGTTTACTGTATAGAGTCTGGGGCCTTCAGCGCCAGAAGAATCTGAAACATGTGGTTTGCGTGGTCTCAGCAATGACGCACATGTAAAACCTCACCACCGTGTTACACGGCTGTCTCTTACAGAGCAGAGCTTTTCCTCTCTCCTCCCCCAGTTGTAGGTGCAAGGTGGTGGAAAACACACAAAAAGAGATACACATAACTGCATTGTTTGTGTCTAGGGAACACCAACCTCATCCATCACGTTCGGGAGGAGGATGTGATACGCAAAGTGTATGTAAAGTGTGTTTCTCATAACACACATGTACAACACAATTATGAGCTGCACTTAGTTATCCTCCTCTGTATGTTCTGTGATTATGGACTTTCACTATATATCACTAATGTGTGAACATTACACTGTTTTATATACCAGAAGTCATAATGTAGGTTCACACATGCTCATAGAAGGACGTGATATTTGTCAGGTTGTCCTTGAGGCTCCTGTGTGATGGAAAGTAAAACCATAGGTGGCACTGGTCTGGTCTACAGCCTCAGCACCTTTATCTGATCTAATGCTGAAGCAGAACTGGAGGAACCTGTTTCCTCAGCGCTGTGGGCAAGGCAGTGTGCATGAGATGTGCATGTGAGCTGACAGATGGAGAGAGTGTGTGTGTGGAATGTCTGCTTTCCAGACCAAGGGACATGTAGGCCAACCATCCTTCTTCCTGCTGTGGAGTTTGTGTGGCATAGGCAATTCTAAAGGAATCTCCAGTTGATATGCAACACCTTATTTAGTTGTCTGAGCGCATAACATAGTCCATATAGAAAACAAAGTGCTAGCCTAGCATAGTAGGTACCAGTTGCTGTCCCAGTTGGATTAAATGTGTGTCATCAAACCGGGCACATCTCCCCCGGTAGGGTGCGGTGGAATTGGGATGTGTGGAATGACAGAGGTCATGCCAGTGTATACCTGCAGAAAGATTAGCCCTTTTTAACATCGGAGAGGCTTTCGTTGGGCGTTATCTGGAACACACCCATAGTATGCCCTTCCCCAGCCAACACCCAGAATAAAGACTCGCAAGCATGACATCAACATGTCATAAATTCCCATTCAGTCTTTTTGAAGAGAGAGAGAGTATTTATGCTCTTGGTAGAATAATGGAAAATCCCTGTGGGTCTTATAGGCCTATGTGGATATTTTGTTATTAATAAACCATTCATAAAAATTACAACAAAAAACATTTTAACGAACCATTTGACAATTGGGCCTCATTTAAAAAAAAAGACTTGGATTTGATTAATATCTAATGCACATCTTTATACCTGGCATAGGCCATGTCTGAACAGCATATACATGATGTTCTAAGAGTCCGATATTTCAACTTGAACACTACTGCATATGTGCAACAGGGAAGTAAAAAAAACAAAAACAGCCAGCGCTCCCTGCACCATTTTGACGTGTTGGTATGCAAGTTATCCGCGCCTGTTCCTTCCTCCTCTGTTGAAACCGAGAGGTCACTTTCACTGTGCTCCTGTGTTCCTCCAAGGTATCCGAGCACTGACTTAGTGTCAGCAGCAGCGGCACGCACGCCGTAGCGTAGCTCAGGTCGTATGGACTATAAAACACACGTGGGTTTAATCCGCAATGACGTCTAACTAATAGGCGACTATTTGAACCATGGGTCAGATTCGTCAGGTTGAGGTGATGCTACAAAACACGGTCCTGCCACAGCAGGTCCATCAATGTAAACGTAATATCATGTAAACGCTGTTGCCTGTACCATTGACTGCTAAGACGCATTTGTCACATTAGCATTTAAACATGTAATTATGTTTCAATGACACCCTTATCGTTTTTGAAAACGGGTCTATGGATACGTTCACCACTAGGTGGCGGTATAGATTCATGGTTGGGTGTTTCGGCGCTTCTACCTCTCGAGTCATAAATTCGTTTTTAACGACGGCTTCCCTGCTGTGACAAAAAGTACCCTCGTTTGATAATGTGCATTGGAGTCCTTTATTGTTTTCCTTCTTTGCATAGAGATAGATAATTAATAGCATTGGCGTTTCCCTTTTAAACTCATAGTGTACAAGTGTGTTTTTAATATTGAATGAGTCTTTTGGCATTCAGTCGTCTGTTGAGCAATGGGCTCCAGTTAATAAGACTCACTAACAAACTACATGCAAATGTAACAACATCAGTCCTACCATAAAACACATGTGCAATAAAAACACGTAGCCTCTACATCACCGTTCACGGATGGCAAATTGTGTAATGGTTTCACGTCCATGAAAAGAAAAATAATGACGTTTCAAAACGTCTTTCTCTGGCGATAACACAATGAAAGAGTTGAATTAATGACTAATATCAACTATTCCACATTCAATTTTTACGTATTTTACTTATGTATTTATTTATATTTAATTAACAGGTGATATTAGTTCCACTGAACAGCTTGACGTTAAACCGCGGACAGTCGAACTTTCAAATTCAGCAAAAAGATGAACGATGTTATTGGCGTATGACGTTTCAGTTATGGACCAACTCTGTTAAATGGGTTACAGTAACACAGTGAGGCGTGTGGACAGGACCTGACCCAGCGTGAGCCTCAGACTCCAGCCGATCCCAGAGCTGCACTTTCAAACTGTGTCCCCTTCCTTCTAGAGGTTATAATTCAATATGACCAGCTAGGGCATTGCAAAATAAAAAATTAATGTGAGCCAATAATTAGTCTTATTTTCTGTTCTGTTGACAAAGCAACTGTGCTAAGCAATGTTCGGCGTTCCCTCCGTGGTTGTCATCATAAAAAGCAGCACACATCCATGTTATAGCACCCCAGAACAAGACCAACGAGCACACTTCCTCTCAAACCTTAAACCTGATTATTATCTTCTTCTTCATTCCCCCTCTTCGGCACTCAGAAGCACAGGGGGTGAGTCCACGTTAGTCTTCAGCTCGTCTCTTTTTTACCATCATCATCTTCATTATTATCTTCTGCGTGTGCATTCCCCGGTGCCGGCTGGCAGCTGGCTGGGAGGCTGAGTCACGTGGGCGCCGCCGCCGCCGGCCGCCTGGGGCTAGACAATGATGTCATGGGACATCCCCTGTGATCTATGGTGCCGCTTTCCTCCTCCTCCTCCTCCTCTCCCCTCCCTGCGCCACCCTGCGGTCCCCTGGCAGCAAGCCAGACGAGACCAAGCCCTCATCCTCCTAACAGATACGAGATGATCATCATCATGGAGGCAGATTAGTGGAGACACTGCACAGGAGAGAGCCACTTGTGGTGGTGGGGATGGTGTGAAATACTGGTCTTTGGGCGTGCATTGTGTGTGTGTGTGAGTGCTTGTGCACGAGGTTCATACAGCAACATGATACAGTGTCTCCTCCCAGTCCATGTGTGTAGCATGATGTTAGACGCTGTGGCTGAATTTGAACAAGGAGTGACTGTTGTAAAGGGAAGTTTCCCTCACAGTGAATGACACGTTGGAGGGATGTGTGCTGTGCTGCTCCTCAGGTGGGGTGGAGTGGAAGCAGACAGATGTCTACTCGAATCATCTAATCTCTTCCACCCCCTGTCTGGAACACAGCCGTACGCAGAGGTACACAACACATCCATACAGGGCTTGTGATTGTGGTGGTGGTGGAGGAGCTCATCACTGTAAGAGCATGTTTCATCTGATATTGCCCATTCTGAGATGTTATGAGGTCAAAAAAAGTGCAGCACGACGTAGTTTAATGAGAAACAACTGGACTGAGTACCATAAGAATGAGACAAATACGGTTACAGTAGATATCTATATACTGTGTATACGCTGCTGGTGTGGATCTCCCCCAGCAGTTGCCAGATTCAAGGACTGTGATTGGACGGCTACTGGTGTGTAACGGACATGTAGGTTAGATCTTCCTCTTATAGTTGACTCTTTTGTCTTTTGCTTCATCCATTCTTTAAAACCTGCACTGTGGAACTTTTTTCACTTTTGCTCAAAACTTTTTTTGTGATTGTTCTTCACGGACCAAATTGCAAGAACCGTTGGGTTGATTCAGCCGCGGTGGTTCAGACACTCATCATTCCAAATGAGTTTGAACTGAAGTGATGGCTGCAGTTTTTTTTTTTTTTAACTGGCACTCTCCTCACTCATGTCTGTTCTTCCCTCCCTCTCTAATGCTTTTCTCTGTTGTTTGATTCAAGAACCCTACCCTCATTCCCTCTCCTTTCCCTTGTGTCGTTTTCTGCTCCCCCCTC
>OMNS01011456.1:1679-15126 GCA_900303225.1 Laemonema laureysi | reverse complement strand
AGAGGAAGGAAAGGGGTGAAAATGATTGAAGGAAAGGAGAAGAACAACAAGAGGGGACAAGAGGGGAAAGACAATAGAAAAGTTTGAGTGCAGTGAGCCAAACGACAAAAACGTACATATTAGAACATACCCAACAGACACGAACACAAACATTTCACCTTGTGTCCATATGTAGGGTTAATCTCCGTCATGCTTACACTACAGCAAAGCAATTCAAAAAAAACAAAACACTGAACACACCCTCATCTTTGATTCAGTTCAAGTGGATTGATTGACGTAAAGAAATTTGCACATTCCTTCCAAGCGGCATGTATACCAAATCAAAAAAAAGGCATGGCAAACGATCATTAGACGTTAGACAAGTGCACAGAAGACTTAGTTGGAAAACCAGGAAGAACGGGAAGACACAAGACAGAGATGAAGCCAGCCTGCTAGAGCCACCGTTAGCATGTAGGAACGCAACTATAAAACAAACCCTCATCTTTCTGGGGACTCGTGCATGTTAGATCGATTAAGGGCAGCGGTTTACTCTGCAGCGTTAAGGCGGTGTGTAGCCAGGCCCATGCTAGTGTGTAGCCAGGCCCATGGGCAGGTGTTGGAGGGCCGCTGAGTCACAGCTGCAGTGGGAGGTGCAGGGACGAGAGAGGAGGAGGAGGAGGCGAGGACAGTGGAGGTTAGGCACGACAAGGTGCCCGGTAGTGTGGAGGAGGACGGCCATGGGTGAAATGTATTATGCATCCATCCAGGCTACTCTTTTTAATGCTACATTCTCACCTTATTTAGGATTCCTACCAAGGTTGACCGAATAGATATTTACTATTTAGTCACTTTTGTAGACGCTTCATGCAATCGTGCCATTAAGGAGCAGGTAGGGGGGAGGCATCTTGCACAAAGTAGTAGTAGTAGTCTACTGGTAGGCTCCGGTGTGGGCATGGGGGGAATCAAACCCAGTACCTTTTGGCTGGGAGTCGAATACCTAAGCCACAACATGCCCAGCCTTCAGCCTATATGGAGAGTTGAGGTACTTATGGTCGACTCTCTCGACAGACACAAGCGATGGGGCTAGCATCGGTGACGCCATTCATACGTTGAACATTGCAAAGAGACGGAAGAGCGAGTAAATGAAGAGCAGTCAGAACTTAAAAACCGTTGACCAGACCCTCGGGTTGAAATAGCAAACCTTACAAACAGATCTGATCAAGCAGGTTTAAAGTACAGGGAGTCGAGAATTTTAAAACGAGGGAAAAACAACAAAAGCAAAACACTGATCTCCCAGCAAGATAAGATGTAGTCTTCACTGTTCTGAAGTTGGGTCCCTGTCTTCCTCAATTCTTTCTTCACTAGGCGTTTCTCGGGAGAGTCCTCCCCAGTGACGGTAGCTCACCATGTGCTGCGTGCGTACGGCCTCCAGGGGGTAGTCTCCCTTGGCGGTCTCCCCGCTCAGCATGATGCAGTCGGCGCCGTCCAGCACGGCGTTGGCTACGTCGCTGCCCTCGGCGCGGGTGGGCCTGGGCTTCTTGATCATGCTCTCCAACATCTGCACACGGGTTACGGTTAGAAATAAACTCTGAATATCGATTGTGTCAACCATTTAGTAAGTGACCACAGAATCACAAGGATGTTTTTTTTTGTAAACCAAAGAAGAGATGCATTGTGACAAATATATTTTTAAATGTCTTTGTATACCAATTGTATATCGTTATAAAAAGACATTTACAAGTATACTGAATGGCTGCCTTATGCATTGTATTTTGTATGCACAGTACATAGCATGATACACATTTCTTCCATAGCGAGCCCGTGCTCAAAATATTTTGATTTTGCATTGCCAACCTGTGTGGCGCATGTGATTGGCTTGCCAGCTCTGTTGCAGCGACCAATCATCATCTTCTGGGCCAAGAAGACTTTCTCCGTGGGGATCTCAATACCCAGGTCGCCACGAGCAACCATGATGCCGTCGCTAGCTTCCATAATTTCATCAAACCTGCGTCATAAAGAAATAAACGCATCAAAACATAGAACATACATTTTGTATTAAAATGTGCTGTAATTGTACGGCTCATGTGAGACAGACACACACCTGCGAACTCCCTCGTGGTTCTCCAGCTTGCTGATGATCTTGATGTCCTTGCCCTTCTCCCCGAGCACGGCCCTCACGGCGTTCACGTCCGCCGCCTTGCGGATGAACGAGGCGAACACCATGTCCACGCCCTGCTCCAGGCCAAACTGCAGGTCCTGGATGTCCTTCTCGGAGACGGCCGGCAGGTCCACGGCAGCGCCGGGGAGGTTCACACCCTTCTTGCTACCCAGGGTGCCGCCGTTCTCGATCTCACACATCAGGTAGTCTGAGCCTAAAGAGGCGGAGGCAGGTTGACATTATTGACAGCACATGCTGCATTATGGACCTCCATGATACTCAAGTGTCTAAAATGCCTTCGTGGCTTGGTGAGGTGTCCGAAACAAGCTGGTTCCAGTCAACCGCGTACTCACCGATCTCCTTGACCTGCAGGGACATGAGTCCGTCATCGATGTAGATCTTGCTGCCAAGCTCCACCACATTGGTGATGTTCTTGTAGTCCAGCCAGAGGACCTCGTCGTCACAGTTCTCCATGTAGGTGTTGTCCAGGGTCAGCTTGATCATGTTGCCCTTCTTCAGCTCTACCTCCGCTTCACCACTCTGTCAAGAAACACATGTGGGGGTGAGCTTTTTAGCCTTTGGTTTCAACAAGATACATTTTTACACAATATGTTCGTAATGCCTGCACAAAGAGCACATGCATGGGAATGCATGTGAACAAAAACCTTTTCAAAATGGCATGTGTTTTGTAAGCAGACAGTGGATTGAAGTATGTTTGTTTACACTGCAGTAGCCCTGCAGGGATGGACCATCTTGTCAAGACCACAAACATCAGTGCGCTGAACACACTATGACAAGAAGGCCTGAACAAGAGGCCGTTTGGAGGCAGAAGGCAGGGTGCTTGTCATTACAGGGGTCTTGTACAGTGAAAATAGATTTATAAACCCTATAAAATATTCAAATTGTGATTTTAAAGCGTGCAGACACTCAATAAAAATAAATGACAATTCAAATATTTTCGTTTATTTTTTCCACAAGGACTCTTAAAATGGTGTTGACAGTGAATGGGAGGAAGCGTTGAACTTACTCCCTTGATCAGTCCGGTCCTGATTTCGGGCCCCTTGGTGTCCAGAGCAATGCCCACCGGTCTGTAGTGGATGCTGCCGGGCCCAAAGCTCTCACAAGCCTCGCGCACATTCTTGATGGTCTGTGCGTGGTACTGCGGGTTGGAAAGAGATCGGACGCACGGTCAGTGATGGATGGTGAAAAACATACCAGATCATGTCAAGAGACTTGTATGAGACCGAGATGCAGAGACTACTACTTCATCATGCCACCTTCTACGGGTAATGTCACCCACGCAAAGGAAACTGCTCCTCTATTGACATTCATAGACGTCACCATCTAACACTGCATCAAGCAAGATAACGCATATCTTTACAGCAGTCATAAACGTGACTAATGAACGGCACCATTGAGATGTGCAGTGATATCTGCTACGTTCATCCTACGTTCTTGGGAACAGGTCAACCAATGATGATGAAGAATGCATCACCAAAGCCCAGCCTGTGCTTTAAGGAAGGGACACTCAACCAACGAATGCCACATTACTCCCATTTGTTCAGAAAAGAAAAAAAATTACCAGGGACATGCACCTATTTGAACATGGAAATAACCCCACTCACCAACATCCACCTGTTGCCAAAATATCCTAACAATACTGTTGAAAATAGTGCTGCCAAATGATTGCCGACTCACCACTCCAAGCCAACCATCAAAGCTCATGACACTTGAACACACCTTTCCTTGTGTTACAACTCCTGTGTTACGGTCAGAAATTGTTAGTCGTAAGAATTTCGGACCAAGGCAACGGGTCTCTTCCACCCTCCCCACCAGCCTATGGCTAATTACACATTTGGACTTCTCATAACTGTAGTGCAAGTGCGGACAAGCATATAACCGTCGAGGTAATGATGCAATGCAAAGCAACTTCCATCTCTTGCACCAATAAGAGTCACAAGCATGGGAATGCTGTGCAACCTTAAGCTTGGTTGTAAGACAGTGCAAACACAAAGACAGGAAAGGGAGTCACCTTGGCAATGGGCCCAAATATCCAGTGCCAATGTAGGCGTGTTTTTGGCAATTTCTTTCTAGGTTGACCGGGATGGAAAACCAAGCAATGTTTTGCATTACTGGTGCATCCAAACTACTGCAACTGTACGCTACTGGGCGAGTATGACCACTGTGGTTTCCAATCAATGGTAGAGTTACAGCTTTGGGGAAGCACTTGGATGTAAGGGGCAAGTAATCACACTGAGGGCAACTCAACTGGCTCCAGGCCCAAGTACCCTGGGACCTGCGCCATGATTACCAAGCGGCCTGGCAGACCTTTACCTGAGCTTCAAACTACAACGACCCATGCCAAAAAGGCTGTAATGAACAATTAGCTTCCACAGTCCAATTATATTCAAATGGTTTACCCTTGAGAGAGATGGAGATCTGAAGTACCAATTATAATAGGAATTATGTATTTGCTGGACTTGGATAGAGGAAGATGGATGGTTTAGACCATGATAAATGCCATAGCTGTTGTGACAGAGGTCATTGCAACACTCGACCTCTGTTGTGCTTATTGCAAAACTCTTGCAAGTGGCATTCAGACTTCCAAGTTTAATTCAAGATTGTTTGGTTAAGGTATTAAGGAAAGCTCACTGCACCGAACAGTACATCGGTGCAGAGGAGAAAACGGGTTGTGCTGCACACAGATGAAGTATTTATAGTGCCACACGCCACCAGAGATTAGGTTTCCCTGCTCATTTCACAGGTCCCGTCCAACGGTTTGATCCTGCTCACAAGTTTTGAAACCGACCGGCACGTGCACTGAAATTAAAGTCTACGTTAATGGAAGGCGAACCTTTGGGGGGGGGGAATAACTTTTGTTCCCCAAACCCTAGGATTTTACATATGAAGAAATGCACATTAAGAAAAAAAACAAACACCTTTGGTGCAATAGATTTGTCAACTACATTCCTTTAGTACAGGATCTTTTTGAAAAGGCACCAATCATGTTTAATGAAGAAATAAGTGTAAAATTGTCCTTCATAACAGTTGGCAAAACTACACATTAAGTGTCATGGTTGAGAACACTGGCATGCTTTCCTCAGTGCTAGGAGTAGTGTACTTGCTACTTAACAAACTACATGGGGGACAGAAACGAGGGGGTGAAGTAGAGGTAAAGCAAGTATATTTCCAGGAGACCAGAAAGGTCATAACAGGCATCACAACCAGATTTAATTCTATAAAAGCCAAAGTCAGTCGTGCCCAAGTAGAATATTCTTCCAACAACCTGAACCTCAACCGTGTCTGAAACAATGGCCTTCCCTTGTCCATTGCACATTTGCACAGTAAACACGCATACCTGTGCGTGGGGCTTACCTCATGCGTGCCATGGGAGAAGTTCAGACGTGCAACGTTCATTCCAGATTTGATCATCTCCTTCAGCATGTCCACAGAGCGGGAGGCTGGCCCTAGTCAAGTAACACAGAAACTGTATCAGGGCTTGGTTTGTAGGTTTGATTTACAAGTTCCCAAGCAGCATGACTCATCTTCATTCAGTTAACTGTTTCTTAGATACAGTGTCATTTCCATTGTTGCAGACGAGCACGTGCTGGTAATGAGCAGCTAGGGCAGTTAAACAGTGAGCCACATTGAAGTTTATTACCTTCCTTTAATTACCAGAGCTGTAAAGATACATGTGTATACCCAATGCTGCAAGTCAGTGAGGCTGTGCACCTCACTGACTCTGAGAGTGTTGATGCATTTTGTGTGTGCCATGTGGTATCGCCATGTCAACCAACCGATGGTGCAGATGATGCCGGTGTTGCGGGCGGTGGTGGGCTCAGAGTCGATGTCCAGTAGGCACAAGTGCTCCAGGAAGGTGTCGGCCATGGCAGCGTTGAGCTGCTGTGTCTGGATGAAGGCGGAGCCCATGTCCAAGTTCTTCTGCTGAGGCATGGTGGTTCCTGTTGCTGCCGGGTATGTCCTGCAGGAGACAAGCCACCGGCAGAGAGGATCAAGTAACCTGCTGCCATCAACAGATGCGTTTATTGTTCATCTGGTCCTAGCAAATGGTAGCTCTAATGGTAGTCAAAATTCTGCAAATGTAGGCCTTACACCTTGCCTTAATTTGGATTGCAAAAAAGTAACAAGACAGGAAATTCTGACATGCGTTGCCAAGACATCGGCACAAATTGATCATTCAAAAGTAGTGTAGTTGACGACCTACTACATGCCCGTCTTGTTTGCAATGGACTGCCGCAGTCATGATGAATGATGAATTTACTGGACAAATAACAAATACCCGTTCCGTTGCCTAGCCAGACTTGAAGGGAAATTCCAAAGCTAGCTGCTCTGAACGCACTTCATCCACAGTGGATCTGAATAAATCTTTTGAACAAGCTTTGGTTACTTGCACAATAGATGGGCTTGACAATACGACCTCAATAGCAAAACAAACTGTTTGAGGTTTAACTCAATTGTACAGATGAGTTTATGCAATAGCCCACAGAGTGAGCCCACTTCCCAACACGCGTGTCAAATGTCCTTCCTCCTTCCTTTCCCTCCTCCCACATTGTGAAAAAATTAGTCATATTTGAAAATGTGACATTTTTGCAAGATCACTTAAGCAATACATTTAAGCAATCGTTTATGGACCAAGCCAGCCAACCGTTGTTTAAATTGCTTCAGCATGATTATATAATCGACCATGGATAATATACCAACCAATGTCTTATTGAGCTGCCATCAGTCAGTCAGTGTACATCATGTTCCCCTCCTCCCATCACCCATGGCAACCCCATCCCCTGCGCACGCGCGCGCACACACACACAGCTATGGCTATGCCCACGTTTAATCTCTTCTTCCTGGCCCCTAGCCCACTTTGACAGCCGATTAGTCACACAGTAACATTATACACTCTTTCCATGTTCAACCACCCTGGTATCAAGTCTACGTGCGTTTGGTTATGCTCATAATGAATCAATTGATCTGAAATGTTCTATGAACGGTGCTACACTAACAAGACTTATCATTACGTCTCTACTGGTTTAAAACGATTCTTACGCCAGAACCTGCATGAAGGAGTTACTCAACAAACAAAAAAGTTTGCCCATGCCTTTTGCCTTCACATTACACCAAGGCAGGCTAACAATTAGCCACTGAGGCAGGTCTTTTGGGAGGGCTACTGTGGCATCTTCAATGAGGGAGTTCAGCCCATTCTGATTGGCTGGGCTCCAGTTACATAACCACAACACATGACAGACCTGGCCAGACACCAGGGGAGAAGAATGAGAGGTCATGCGCTCCTGTAAAACTGGGCCTGGATTCCATGGTGATTTCAGGTAAGTAGAAGTAGGCCTAATACAAAAAAGCACTAGGATAATGTCGCAATTCTAGAACATTTTAGAGGCACAATAGTTTTAAACATGGGTCCAACTACAAAAGAAAAAAAGAAAAAAAAAGAATGAAGTCCCAAACCGTTTCAGAGAAAGCATGAGACCTCTAGACAAATACTCCCGAGGAGAGATCGGATTCCCTCATTTTTAATTAATTATCATTACGCATGTGATCAGAGAACACTCTCACCGATTGCTTTCTTTCACAGAACCGAACAATCTCTTTCAAAAAGGACACCTCTGTATTGCTGAGATGACTATCCTGCTGATAGATACCGACAATGACCTTTTGACCAGTCAAATCATGTGCAAGTAGAAGAACTGAACTGAAAAACTGCCATTACTCATGCCATCCTGGGTACAGAATGCATACGTGCAGGGAAACCCGTCTTCCAGCTCTGACCACAGACCTCCACGCTAGTCAGCGCCCACAGCAGACTGGTGCCATAGCGTCACGAACAGAGACCTCTGGAGCTGTACGTGAGCACAGTCACATCCCACTCTGCTGCAGCTGGCTGCATCACACACATGAAACCACAAGGGCAGAAGGGGGCAGTCCCTAGCTAGTCATCCAACTACAAGGAAAGAAGCACTTGAAATAAAAATCTAACGGTCATATTTACCAGTTTGGATTTCATAATATGACTCCTCCATTTAAAATTCATGACCCATTTTCCTTTGCCCAAACCCATTTGATTCCGTCTGGCACATTTGTGTCGACAATGGCCAACATGAAAAATGCCAAACTAAGATTTACTACAATACTAGCCAAACATTTTGATTCATTACGGTTTATTTCAACAGGACAGGTCGTGCATAGCCCAACTAACTAGGGCCATAGCCTGCTACCATGCTACCATGCTTGATCAACTTAACTTCTCCTTTCACAGAAGTCAACTACGTTTGTTAATCTCACATCATTTAACACATTTTCAGTGTGTTAAATGTCAGTTTGTGTTAGTTATGAACCGTATCCAGTAATGGCTCTAGTCATGTACACAACCACCCAGCTTATCCCCTCTCTGAGCCCACCGTGAGATAGAAACTATGTAAACATATAGTGGCCACTGTCAAGTGCCTGGAAAATTGTATGACCCTCGAAAGACCCTCGCACACACACACACCTGGGTAGAAGGTAGCATGTGCCAATTAGCACATTACCTAATTAGCATTAGGGTCTTGACCACTGAGGTCCAGAGCTGCTAGAACTGACCACAGCTCCATCAGTGATCAGCTGCCACAGCCACCCTGACGTAGGAGCGATGCTAACATTAGCACCTGCTGCTGATAATCCGCCCCCCCCACAATCCCTTTACCACATACAACAACAACACTGTGGATCACCTCGACGCCTTGCAGCCTTTCCTGAACAAGTTACCCCCTCGTGACCAAGCATGGTTTACAACCAAACTATATGACAGTCAAATTTGTCACCGCCAGCGTTTTTACCCTCCTTTACAGGACATCGCTAGCATGCTTAGAGGTCACCTTCGGAGGACAGCGAGTCCTGGCAGGGTAGCATGACAGCTAATCTGAACCTAGTGAAAGACGGGCTTCCTGGCTAGGTCTCATATCACCACTCACTCACCCCCAGTAGACCTTCCGGTTCCTTCTGGGAACAAAGACGCGCGTCGCGGTGACAGACCTCTGCAGAAATCCCAGTGTGTCGCTACAGGCGGAATCCCTCCCTCTAGAACCAACAGCAGCAATGCATACACCGGCAGAGGAGCAGGCTGTGGCGAGTGTGCAAATGCGGGACTCAGGATTAAATCCTTTCCCGGAAGACAGAAGGGACGAGGAGCCCCTGCTGTGTCCGCCTACCTGCCGTGCCCTGATGCCACAGACACGCACGAGATCATGTAGGACTAGCGATCCGGCACACATTGCAATGCAGCCATATTCCACCACTGCAAACCCACCTCCCCACCCCCCCCAGGCTCGCATATAGAGCCAAGGCTAATAATAATCAACACCCGGCATGTTGGTAGTAAGAGTACACGTGCAAAGTATAGCAACAACATAACTAGCATGCCATTTTAGAAACTATGTCATGGCCTTAGTTCAACATTTGTAAGCGAGTCTACAGACCAACCATAACCACCCATTAGAATGGCACCTATTTTAATACATAATATGGGAACGGGTATTAACACAATAACCATTAGCGCAAACAATGTCAGCCCTGGGCCTCTACTCTCACAGTAATATGTTTACAGTATCTGTTGAGGACCCAGGATCCAAACAATGCCAGCATTAGTCAGCAAACAATGCTGCAGCTATGGTGCAGAGGCACTGCATGGGAGCAGAGCCAGGTGCACCCACACCAAGATCAGCTGCAAGGTGAGCCTGCAGGTCCTACTAGATCAGGGATAACGCCGACACAAAGGGCAAGTCGCTGTACTCAACCCCAGGGGGTGGCAAGCCTCAGTATTAACTGGCGACTAGTCATGGTTCTCACAACATATCATGTTTTATAAACCAAAACAAACCAAGCCAGTCTACCCACAATTTAGTAGCCAATGGTGGTGACTTGAGGAATGAGGATTTAACATTTTGTTGTGATATATGCTGCAATGTAAAACTAAGACATGGCACAGAACAGGGCAGTAACAGAACCATTGAGTAGGTCTATAGTTTCTGCTATGACAAAACTAAATGCATAACCTAATAATTGTAAGCACACAGCACCCAGATAAAGAGAGGCTAGTCCTCGGGTGATGGGCTTCCATTTTGTGACAAGGAAAGTAGACGGGCTGTTATACAACAATTGCAGCATTCTTTTGACTTCCGTTTCGTGAGACAAGACTACAAAAACTGGAAGAATGCTCCACAATTTATCATGTTTAAAAAAAAATAAAACTTTTTGTATGCCTAAGTTTTTACTTTAAATAATATATTGTGATTGTTGAGATTAGATGAAAGATATATAGGAGATGGTACTCGTTGATTTAATGTCTAAAGATCCGTCTTTAAAGGGAAACTAGGCTCAAACCATGATACATTTAAGGGATAAGGAGCATGTCGCTAAGCGCCATGTCATACACCACGATGTTATGATTAGAAAGCCATCCTTTTCTCTGCCAATCCCAATATTTGCATTTTATCCGCGCTACACCACTGCTGAGTCACTGAGTGGATGCGACTATTATAAATTCCAATAAAAAATAACAATTATCAATTTACATGGACATTAATAACACATCGACTTTAGTAGAAGAGAGCGTGCGGTTTACGAGGTACATATTTTAAGATTAACTCTTGTTTACATAATCTGTCGGACATGAACACCAAAAAGGGTTAGGATTATGATACTAAGAGCAAATACACATGCACATATACACATATACAGATACAGATGCGCCAGAGGTCACGTTCTGTAGTCTGCGTCATATTTTCCTGTTCTCAGACCTCACGACGAGATACTGGCCAATGGGGTGTCAAGCTGGGGCTCGACCACACCCACACCATGAGACGGCAGGAAGCGATTTCCGAACGTTGCACAAGCCACTTCACGTCGCATCTCTAATTTGCTTAATTACAAATGCCTTATGTACACTTTATTTAGTTCATAAGAATGCGACATTGCACAGATGACTGGGTATTGCTGTGGCATAACATGCTCAAAAAGGCTAAATCCAGACCGTTGAAGCATCCAATAAATGTACACTTCTACTCCAAAACACACGTTGTGACTTGTTGGATACTCAATACAGCAAAATGATAACGAAGTTCATGTAACTCCAACCTTCTTATCAATTGGGCATCACAGAACACTACAAAGCACGCAGCAAAAAACGAAGAATTGGCGGCAGACCTCTAGTGTAGTTCATGAGGTTATCCTCCAGTGACATGTAACCAAAATGAGTCGCAAGAAAATGTCACCGGTACCGTGAGACTAATGTACTAGGAGGCTAAAATGGTACTCTAGAGACTACCAAACCACAAAAGATATTCGGTAGCCAAACTGGGTCCCGATGCTGTCTAAAATACTCACCTTCTCTCGCTGAGTAACAGCTAGACTGATGCACTCTGCTACACACGGCAGCTCAAGGTGATCTCGGTTACTTCCCGGGACTACTTTTATGAGATGCTGGATGATATCCATCCGAGATTACGTAGGTCGCCAAGCAAACGACATAACTAATGTTTTTATAACAATTGTAATTATTATAACGTAATCTGTTTGGATTTTTAAGGACCTATTTGTATTCAAACACATTGATTTTATTTGTTTAAACAACCGCGGAAGCGTAAATTAGTGGTATGGTGGTGCGTTGGTAATTAGAGGGACCAATCGGGAGGCAGTACAGTATCACATCATTTGGGCATGGGTACATGTGACTGTGGATGACGGGGGTTTTATTTTCTTTTACATGGACTGTATCAGGTAGGTTTACTGATGATTAGATATGCCCACTTTGCTTTGTATTGCTTTCATGTCGATTAGTTACATGTATATTACATATGTATTAAATGATGAATTATTTGTCATGAATTAGTTAATCAGTGAAGTGAATTCATTTGACCATTGAATTTCTATTGGCATTAAGGCTAGTTAGTAGCAATATCGTTATTCTCAACCACGCATTATCTACTGTGCAGCACAGCACATGGGTTTACTCATACCACGCTGACAAGAAGTAGGCCTACCCGAGACTTTCTTGACAGACCTGCGATGTTCTAACGCCCAGTTCGATTTTTTTTGCGAAGCAACACCTCCCCCTAGCGTTTAAATAATGGCATTCTTTTTGAGCTCATTTTCTAACAAGCTAAATGCACAGAGCTTTTTTGATCACTATATAGGCTATATGAATAGTTACATGTGAAATTTTTATTTGAGTTCTGAGTTTAAAGAAAAAAATTACTTGAGTTCTTAGATTAAAGTACAAATTCTGAGAATAAAGTCAGAATTCTGACAATAAAATCAGAATTCTGATAATACAATCAGAATTCTGAGATTAACGTCAGAATTCTGACTTTATTCTCAGAATTCTGACTTTAATCTCAGAATTCTGACTTTATTCTCAGAATTCTGACTATTCTCAGAATTCTGACTTTAATCTCAGAATTCTGACTTTAAAGTCAGAATTCTGACTTTAAAGATAGAATTCTGACTATTCTCAGAATTCTGACTTTATTCTCAGAATTCCAACTTTAATCTCAGAATTCTGACTTTATTCTCTGAATTCTTACTTTAATCTCAGAACTCAAATAAAATGTTCACATGTGGCCCTAATCCTCCTCCGTAAATAAGTAAGTTAAGATGATTTTATATCAATTAAATGTATGTTTTTCATGTAGAACCCTTAACCCTGGTAGTTTTTCATAAAACAAAACATGTACCTCTTTTCACTATTATTGCTCTATATACCACACAGTAACAATGTTGTGTAGAATACTGCTTTGATAGTATTCTTCTTATATTTATATATAATCGTATACTTCTTCGGTACAAGAAGAGTCCGTTTATCAAACACAAACGATGCTAGACTTTGAGCAGTCTAAAGAAGTCCTGCTGGAGGATTATTATTAGCTCTGTCGCTGACAAAGAGCCCTTCGCACCGATAGACCTCTTACAAAGTCCATTCAAATGAAAATATTAGCACTTTCCTCAAGGATAAGACGACACAAAACTATCGTCCCGTATCGTACACTTGTATTATTCACATTAATCTCTAAAAAGAGATATCAGTCTTTCCATGACTAAATGAGGTCTGTACCGTATGCAGTGCGGACAAAAGAGACGGATAATCCTAACCGTCACTTCCCGTTCTCTTATCCCCCTGTGCCTGCGCGCCTGCCTTTGTCTCCGCATGCCTTCTTTTCAGTGGGCCCCTCCCCTAAGTCCCCTGCTAGAGCTCACCTTGTTACAACAGTGGTGGTGTTGTTAACCCCCCCCCCCCCCTTCCCCCCCCTA
>OMNS01011446.1:1158-27161 GCA_900303225.1 Laemonema laureysi | reverse complement strand
GAGCCGCAGGGGCAGATTTGGGAGCGGGGGTCTTGGGCGCGGGCATCTTGGGCTCCGCGCTGGGGACCACCTTGCTGATAACGCTGGTGGTTGGGACAGAGAGAGACACATGAGCACGGCAACACGCGGCGGGAACCAGGCAGGCGACGTTCAGCAGCCAACACACATTACCAGAGCCGCGTCAGGGTGCAAAGGCAGCAATAGATCGACTTGTATACAAATATAGAAGAGAAATATCAAGAATTCATATATGTACATACATGCTGTAGCAAAAACCCAACTGTTGAATACATACATTTTGTCCTGGCCAGCTCCCACTCTGAGGGTTAGTCTGGGGATGACCGGGGAAGGCAGAGAAGCTGGAACATCCACCTTCACCTGGGAAGCAAGACAGAATATATTATCCCATGAACGTTATTGTGATTTGTTGTCTTAGAAGGTGCAACAGCAAACAGCGACGCGTACCTTCTCCAGTCGAATCCTCTCCTTCGCCTTCTCCTTTTCCCGCTTCTCCTTCTCCCTCTCTTTCTCCTTCTTCTTCTCTTCCTTCTCCCTCTCCTTCTCTTTGGCCTTCTCCCGCTCCTTCTCCTTCTCCTTCTTCTTCTTCTTCTCCTTCTTGTCCTTCTTCTTCTCCTTCTCCTTGCCCTTGGCCTCCTTGTCCTGCAGGATGGGGGGCAGCGGGGGCAGCATGGACGGGATGCGCAGGCAGGCCGAGGGGCTGAACAGCGGCGGCATGTCGGCCAGTCCGAACGGCGCCAGGGCCGACAGCTTCTGCTTCTCCTCCTTTCCCTTGTCCTTGCTCTTGTCCCGCTTGTCCTTGTCCTTCTTGCTGCGCTCCTTGTCCTTCTTCTTGTCCTTGTGTTTCTCCTTCTCCTTGCGGCACGAGCCGTCGGCGTCCTTGGACTTGACCTTGGTGGGCATCATCTCGGTCACGGCGAAGTCCCGCTGGTGCAGGAAGAGGTCCTCGTCCTTGGCGGCAAACTCCTTCCACGGGAGCTTGGCCTCCTTGGCAAACTCTTTGCCCTTATCCCTGCTCTTGTCCTTGTTCTTCTCCTTCAGCTTGGCCCGCTCCTTGTCCTTGGGCTTGTCCTTCTCCTTCTTCTTCAGCTTCGTCTTCAGCTCCTTCTTCAGCTTCTTCTTGACGTCGCTCGGCGGCGGCACCTTGTTCTTTTCCTCCAGGGCCTTGAGGAGAGCGGGCTCGGGCGTGGGCGGCGAGGGTGACCCTGACGACAACTGGTTCTGCTGGGGGGCGGCGGACGGGCCGCCCTGGTTGACCTTACGCAGCACCTCGTTGATGGAGTCGTCCATGGTCCAGTTTCCCGGGCCCATGTTGAGGTGGAGCGGCGTGGATGTGTCTTTGCTGGAGATGGTGGTTCCTATGAAGAGCTTCGGGGTGGACGGCTCCATGATGGTCAGCCTCCTGGGGCTGGAGAAGCCGTTGCTCTCCGACTCGGAACCGGAGGAGAACGCGAAGGGGTCGGGCTCGCGCTCGGCGCACGCTTGGGCGATCACGGCGTCTATGGAGTCGTCGATAGCCTGGTCGTCGGGCTCCATGTTCTCAAAGCTGCCGTCCGCCAACTCCCCGTCATCCATACTCTGGCGCATGTGTACGTTCTCCTTGCCCATCCTCTCGCTGAGCGCCAACAGGGGTAGTTTGTTCACTGCGTCCGTCTTGCCGGGCAGCTGGGGCGTTTTAGAGGAACTGATCTTGGGGCTCTTCGGGCTCTTGGTCCTGCCCGGAGACTTTTTCCTCTCCTTCGAAGACTTTGGAGAGCAGAGTGCGCTTCCCCCCAGTGCCACTGAGTTGACCCCCTTCGGGGACTTAGTCCTTTGTCTACCTGGGGAAGACCCCTTGGGCTTCCTCCCCGGTGTGCCGTGGGACTTGTGGTCGGCGTGTCTGGGCACGGCGGGCAGGGGTCTGAAGGAGGTCGGGGTTCCGGAGGGCGTCTCGGGAGACAGGGAGCCCAGGCTGTCGTGAGAGGCGAGAACGCCAGGAGGCAACCGCTGGGGGTTAAGGGAGGTGAGGGGCTCCCGGGGCTCCACCCCCCACTCTGGGCTGAGGCCGGGATGCATGCGGGGTCTCTTGGAGGTGGGCATCATGCCCATGGCGGCGTCGGGGCTGTCCAGGTGCCTTTTCAGCGGGTGGTTCTCGTCGTTGACAGCCTCGTCCTCCTCCATCTCATCGTCCTCCTCGTCCAGTGGCACCTGCATGGCTTCGGCTGAGGTGCCCATGTCAGGAAGGACCTCTTCCTCTTCTTCTTCTACACAGAATAAACAAGAGAGCATCAAGTGATGAATGGATGAACCTGAGAGAATCAAGTGACGCAAGCTTTCAAACCGTATCTCTGTCACTGTCACACACATTTCATGAATAGATATTTCTGATTAGATTTGACGGCACTTGTGTGAGATCTGGTAACAATAGCCTTTGTTGATAATCAACTCAACACTCCCCTTTAAAAGGTATAGAGACGGTTGATCCTATCTTTTGACTCACTTTGCACCAGCCAATCAAGCAGCCACAACTTGACAAACCAAGCATTGTGGGATCATTTTAAATTGAACTGGAAGACATGTTTGTTGTACCAGCCACACCATGTAATGAATAACTCGTAATGCATTGTTATAAAGGCTATGTAGACACACACTGTGTTGGTCTGCCTCAATACGCATCGACAGGACTTACGTTCACCGATATCGTTTATCAATATCATCGCAGATGTAAAAAATATATATATATTTCATGCAACCGACGTTGTTATCAAGGTACATCACGGTATCAGCTCACGTATATTCCCGTGTACATGTGGGTTTTGACTCGTCGAGGGTAACCAGTCCCAAGAAGGACGTTCGTGTGGTTTCGTGGCGCCGAGATTAAAACGAGTAACGACTGATTTACAGCCAAGCGTCTGCACGGAATGATCACCTGTCACACACGTCATGCACTAGTGGATTAAAAGTGCACAAGGAGTCAGAGAGGGATATATGTGCACCTCCAAGATTCAACATTAAAAGTGGTTTCTGGTACAAGTATTAGGCGTCCACCACAATACGGCCACCCTGCTTTTCTCCTCAACAAAATGCTTTGAGTGCATGTATTGCCCATTACACACCTTGGGCCTTGATATGACTATTGAGCTATGGAAGAATGTTCTGATATTTCTTCTGAAGATTCAGCTATCCCAAAGCTTGAGAATAATTATACATTATATCATCATTTCTGGGCAGCCCTACTGAAGGTTACTGAGGGGTGTCTTTTCATAAGGTGTATATCCAGAGTATATCCAGTGGGACTATCCAAACAAATAAGTTGGTGATCCTTATGGAAAACCTACCCTCCTGTAAGGAGACCAGTGGAGGCAGGTAGTCAGGTATGTACTCCTTCCTCTCCTCTGCATCTCGGGCTCCAGGCTGTGGAAACTGCAGGACATTGTTCTTGGTGACCGGAAACAGAGGTGTCTGGTGGGCAAAGCTCACAGGCTCCAGGTTGTTTACATAGTCCTCCAGTTCACTCAGGCTGACTCCCAACAGCCTGAAAGCCTGGCCAACATCATCCAGTGCTGGATCCGTTCGTCCATCTGACAGGGTGCACAAGTACCAACCACATGAAAAACAAAGTCAGCATCTACTGGAGCTATACGGTTATAGTGAATACAATGAATAGTAAAGTTTGTTTTTTCGCAATGAAAATGTGATGATGAATAATGAAAAGGTTATTGTATTTTTGATTAACAAAACAGCTGATTAAACCAATGTTTCACATTGGTTTAGTGGAGTTAATACAAATAGTACATAGTAGGGACAGTTACAAGCATACAGACTAAAGAAACCAAGCAACAACAAAAAGAGTAAGTTGCCATGGTTACAGTGGCTACTTGTCTCCAATCATTTAAAAGTTTAATCAACTTCAAAATATGTAGCTAGTGTATTCGCTAGATAGTCTACAACCATCACTGCATCAATAACAACACGGGCAAACTAGCTACTGTACTTTTTGACAACCCATCTCCGCCAACTACGAGGCCTCGCATCAAGGGGGCGCTCGTCCGAGAGCGGGACAGGATTGTGGATAAAAACAACAAGCTCGTCTATATTCCGTCACTTCATTAACACACCCACACACAAGCGCACATAAACTTACAGAGCTCAGAGTATCGATGACACCCCTTGGCCAGCTGCTGGATATATCGGTGCAAAACATCAGACAGCAGATCGCAGGCAGTGAGTTGAACCGCATCCCAGCCCAGCGCTTGGCAGATCTGCGCCACCGAAACACGCAGCAGCGAGCGGGCATAGCTCTCGCACATCTCGCTGACTTGTTACGGTCTTATTCCGGTTAGTTTCTATTGCAAAACATGCTTCCGGCATTCATGGTACACGGAACCCGCATTGGGTTCAGTAAATCGCGATATAATAGTACAATTTCACATCTACTTTAGTAAATATATTGGCGCTTTTGCCAGGGCCGCCATCTTGACTTCATCGACTGACCCATCCCCAAAACGTCGAGTTGACATGCGCAGAACCTATGCATCGGCCCGCTGAACTCCAGTGTGATCAAGAGATTCATCGTTCGCTGTGTATGCGCAGTAATCTTAGTTTTTTAGTTTTATTTTTTTACGCAATGAAGTATCGGCAGCTCCTTACCAAACATTATTTAATATTATATACAAAGCAACTGAAATACAGCGAAAGCCAGTCAAGTCATTGTTTTTAAATTGCCATTTGCTTGTCACAACTGGAAGGAAGACTACGTCCTGCTATGCGTTCCTTCTCCGTTTCTTCTTTTCGCACTGAATTTTGGGGAATTGTACCTTGCCCCTTTGAGCTTGGGTTTGAATGCGTGTTATCTGTGGGCCATTGAGACTGTAAATGTGATGAAACAATAAAGATAAATGAAGTACAATGTTCTTGACGTAGGCCTATCATATTTCATAATCTTCTACAATACACAATGGTAAACACCCACATTAATCGTTATGATTATCAACATTTAGTCAAAATTAATTTGATGGTTTACGTAATGTATTAGGCTATTTAATTCATATGCCCATCTATTTGATTTGATAACTTCAAATGCAAAATAACCACACCGAATCTATAGGATAAATCAAATAAGGCAATTTAATGAAAATATGTAGGCCTATTTCGTGGAGGCCTGCCACTGTTCCATGAATACATCCTGACAGCACCATAGTCCATAAATGCATTTTGCTGGTCTACCGATTGCGTTGACGGTTTATGACCGGCAGATAGTGCAGCTGTTTCGAAACTGAATTTTCGATCGCAGTTGTTTTCCCCTTGTTTTTGTCAGTGTTTTTCCCCCGACAACCGCCTGCTGTCAGAAGTAGGCTCAAATTCTTAACCACCCCCAACCATTTGTGTTTTCCGCCCACCCAAGTTAAATTGGTATAAAGTCAAGTTACAGTGCATAAGCAATATGTATATGGTTCTTAAGAATCTGAGGCAGAACAAAAAACAATGGTTTATTAACCGCATTTGACGAATGGTATTTTAAAATAAATCACATCCATGTCACTCACGCACAGCCAGCGGCAATTCCCCCCGCCCCCCTTCACCACACGCTGTTTAAATAACAGGTTGTAATACTGGTAATACTGACGGGTGGAAAGTTTGATGGGATGTGAAAAGGGAGCTCTACACCACCTAGGCTGTCGCCAGCGTAGTGATATTACCCAATATCTGTATCTTTGGCATAGTAGTGTTGGCCCAGGCTCCAGCAGCATACAGGTTCTGGTCAGGATGTGGTGCAAAAGCCACATGTAAACAATACTAATGAGATAGGTCTACATGGTACCAGAAGGCTGTTGAATGCAAAAATACATTTCTGGTTTATTCATTCATCATGACAGATGGTACAGAAATAAGGAGCGTGTCCCTCACACAGTCTCCTTTCCTGCAAGCTGAATGAGCGTCTTACATATACAATACACAGTGGCCTATGGCCAGGGTGTTCTCTTTATACACCAATCACACCTGGACCAGGTAACAGCTGATTACCGACGATGGACGTTGGGTGTAGGGAGGTAGGAGAGAACCAGAATCAATGTCAATGTCATCACTGAAGTTGCTTATGGATTCGGTTTAAAGTACCAATCTAGCCATTAAGTTATATAGTTGATTTTGTTCCCTGTCATAAAACTATAATCATACAAAAATGCAAATATACACATCCTCCTGGAAGCTTCAGAACATGTTTGATTAATCTGTACAGGAAATAATTTACAAAGAATAACAAAGTAAATGTACCAACTGCAAATATTTATCTGACAGTAAGTAAGTAGTAACAGTGAGGTATTGTAGTTAAGTGTAGCATATAAAGAATGTCAGTCTAAGAAAGTTGAATGTACCTTGCTGAAGTACTATGTGAGTTTTAAATATCCGTCCTCAGAGAAATTTTTTCACTTTCAATCACAGTCAGCAGAGAGTTAATATTCATTGTTAAAATCCCATGTCTTCCAAATGTGCTGTCCTCCGTTGTGTCAGTTTTATCTGTTGAATGGAAAATAATGTTTATGTTATTATACAATAGTGGGCAGGATAGTATTTGACTCCCAGAAAGGTTCTTGGTTAAAATCCCAATTCTACAGTCTACCAATAGGCATCCTTGAGCAAGATGCCTGCGCCTTAATAAGGTGCTAAATCAATACAATTCTAAAATGGTTGCTTTGGATAAAAGTGTCCACAAAATGAATAAATGACAAAAATAGTAGAAGCAAAAGACCAGGTAAGGGGAATGTTTGTGGTAATTGTGGTGATCAGGCACGTTCCAACACAATCCTTTTTAATGTTTAAAATCAATTTAACAGAAAGCACAAGTTTAAGTTGGAAAGTCCCGTCTATTTAAGTTATGGGGAACAAACCAAAAGCAAACATAGTGGAACGCAGAAGGCTGTGCCTGCAGTTAAGGCTATGATTTATCTATTCATCATGCTAAAAAAACTAAAAAACAAAAGGCAGAAAGGGTAGAAAACAAAAACATGACAACCTCAATGCCACGGAGGCTGGTGAGCTTTACATTCACTACACTTACCAGTTACGAAAACTGGGAAACGGGCTGTGATGTTGTGGACCTGCAACTGCAGCAGACAGTTGAGATAGCTGGGGTGTTCTCGGCACAGCTGGTCACACTCGTGGTACGGCAGCACCTCCACTATTCCGGTTTCCTGGCAGCACTTCATCAGGTGCTTCTTATCCGCTTCCTCGACACTGAACCTGGTGAAGTTTGGCAGATTTGCAACTCGGATAATGTTTGCGGTTCGCTCCTATTCCAGTTTTGTCACATTTAGTTTTAAACTTTTGTCGAATGTGACTCTTAAAACAATCAGACGCATGTTCTGTAATGTCAGATGTACAATACCTCTCTGTATAATTTTTATTGTTGAGTACACAGTACACCACTGCTCACTAGTACCACCCTGTGATGGCCATTAAATGGTAACGATCAACGATTAATGAACAATATTGAAGAAAATCATGTGTGCCAAATAGGGGAACAACATAAATAAATGCATAATGCCTTAAAGTGCATGTTCACAGCCTACCTTGCTTTTTCCTTTAGACGACGACTGTCTCTATAATGCACTATCCATTTCCACTTCCCGTTTTTGCTCAGCTCTTGCAAAAACTCCAACAATTCCTTCATATTGCCTTTTAACAGAATGTAAAGATTGCCATTTATATGGATACTTAAAACAGGATGTAGTAGTAGTAGTAGTAGAATGCGGTATTTAGAGGAGTATTCTTACAAAAGCTGAGGGCTTCCAGTGCGGTTCCTTCCAACATGATGAATCCACCCTTCTTGAAGAGGTCCTGGTGGGTGAGGTTCCCAATGTCATCTGGTTGGTCGATCCCAGCAAATAGTACGTTTGCGGATTTCTTCAGATCAAGCAAATGGGGGACCTACGAATATTATACACAACATCATTATTTTTCATGAATTTACATTAGGTTACTAAAATATCCCACAGAACTGTAATTATATACTCTTAATGCAGCAATGTCCTCATGTTTTAGCAGCAGCTTTATTACCTTAATAATGTGCTCTGCGATATCTTCATTCCTTAGAATGATGAGTAGCAACGATGATGAGGAACCTTTCTCATTAAGGAAGAAGTGGGATGGTTTGACCTCAGTGTGGCCATCTGCTTCCAATCGGGCCTTCCAAAAACATAGTGGATAATACGTTTTACTAATACAACACCTGTTTTCACTGTTAACTGGCTTGGTCGTGGTAGAATTTACACTGTGGCAAAAACTATAAGTAAAAGTACAGTAAGAGTATCATGAGTCAAGAACAGACCTTAAGTTACAAAAGCACTATTTTCATCCATCTTAATATTTTTCAGCATACAGCAGGAATTTAAAGTTTACATGTATATTAAGATAATGGTTTATCTTATTAGTAAGATAAACCATTGACCATCATGTCATGTGATTAGTACAAGTTATATAAATATACAACACTGTGTGACATTTGATTACACATCTTAATACAGTTCAAGGTGCAATATAAACAATAGCAAATATAGGCGTGGTTCATAAATGTAGTGCGCAATCATTTAAAATAATTTTTAAAAAGGCCGTACCTTTGTTTCCTCAAAGAAGGCATCATCTGATGTCATCAATATGTAGAACTTGAACTTGGTTTTAGAAGACTGCCTCACAACTAAATTCAGGCCATGGTTCAAGCTGCCAAACATCTCGCTTCTCATTTGCCTGCTAGAGCCAGTACGGTCTCTTGATCCTCCAGCAGTTTCTGTCAGGTGACTTTTTCCTTCACAGACGTTATCCATCATGGTTTGGTATGACCTGGCACATTCTGCCTCAATGTCAGACAGCGCAACATTGGCCTCTGCACTGTTCATTCTAGAAGATAACTCATGACGATACGAGATCTTTTCTCCTGTAGTTTCCTTCATACCACTCTCTGGTGCATCTACGTCGATGGACAGGTCAAGGACAGATTGCGGCCCATCAGAACTAGGGTAAGAATGCATGGACCTGTGTTTGGGATTCTTGCCATGACCCCTCTTACTGCCATTCAGAAGCTGTCTCAATTCTTCTGAGAAGATTAGAAACTCCTGTTCCATTGAAAATTGCGTGAGGTCAGAATCGATACATGTTTCAGTGAGTTTCTCCAAACACTTTGATACAGTTTTGGTAAACCTGTAATTTGTATATTTGAAGGAGCTTGTTGAGGACCCTATCTTGAGGATGTTTTCATCTGTCACTCCCTTGTGGTCATCTGAGTGAATTGAGGATGACTGACCACGTTTTTTCTGAACTGGACAGTCTTGCATTGGATCACGGAAACTGGAGGAACTAAGATGTTCATCGTCATCATCAGAATGGGTGGAAACAATAGATGGGACAGTTCTGCTTGGTTTCAAAGTGCCCCTTTCTTCCAATTGATACAACGCATCAATATAATTCTGTTTATTAAAGACACATTCACCAACACCATGTCCTGAAACCTTATCAGCCTTTGAACAAATATCTCGCTCAATTCCATGTTTCATGTCGTCTTTAGATAAGAGATTAGAAACTTCCGTCTGATTGTCCAACAGTGTGTCAGTCAGTGTGGTAGGTATGACAGGGATTTTATTCTGATTATCATCAGAAGTACTTGAAATGGTCGGGCTATCCATTTCCTTTACTTTGTAGATGTCATCAGCTTGACTGTCAGTCCTCAATGGCTTTTTGGACACAACAGGACAAAGGCTGCATGAATGTGAGCCATCTCCTAATATGCTCTGTACAGGTGCTTCACATATCTCCTGATCGTTGCTCATCTTCTTCGGGAGACAAGGAACAGGGAGTGAACAACCTTCTTCAGACAACCTTTTTTTGGCAGGTGGCATACCTACATCAGCATCATCATGACTTCTTTTATAATTTAAATTGTCCATATCCATCGCTTTCCTGCAAAGGGTTGGGCTTTGATTCAGAGAGGGAGGGAGATCAGTGCTTTCATGCAGCCTGGACCTGGGAGTCTGGTTTTCTTCACAGAGATCTCTTCCAGGGTCTTGATCTCCATCCATTTTCAATTCAGGCTCATCATGTACTTCTTTTTGCCACTGATGTGTAAGTGTTGAGTTTGTTCTGTGTTCTTTCTCAGATGAGCTTTTGCAGAGTTGATTAAAAATACTCTGCTCTTGAGAAGGAATGTATTCATATGGGTTTTCATCTATGGTTGGTGTGGGGCATCTCTCATTCAATTCACTTGCCTCTGAGCCCAATTTATGTTCATAATTAGTATGGCACACATTTATGTTCATTGCCATTTCCTTAGGTTCATTAGCCATTTCCAAAATATTCTCTTGGAAAAGTACGACCGATGGGGCAGCTTCCACTTCTTGTTTTAACTTGTCTTTTCCAACTAAGGGCGTTTCACTTGGATCTAGGATCAATTTTGAAACACCGTCTTCGGGAGAATGAGCTTGGTGTTGAGAAGCTGCTTTTGGAGCTAAAATATAAGTAGCTTCAATTTCATTCTCTATCAATGTATCATCCTGTTCTTGGTGATCACAACTAACTACACTCACATCTGGCAATACTTCAGCTTGGCTTTCACCTACAGTACCATCATGTAATGGTGTAGAATCATTATCAGACTCGTTCTGATCACTCACAATTTCAATGTTTGCCTCATCCATGGAGTCATTATTATCATGCTCTTCCGGTAACGTCTTGTCCAATGTAATGTTCAAATTTTCTTCTGAAATGGTATCATCATCATCCCCACCACCACCACCACCCATGGAGACATTGACATTTGCACATTTCGTCTGTAACATCTCATCACTGGATGCATCCTTTTTACCATCCCCTTCAAGTGGTTGTCCTGGCCCGTCCCCCTTAATTGGTGTGGGGCATCTCTGGTCCACATCACTGTCCTCTGAGCCCAATTTATGTTTCGAATTACAGTCCTCAAAAACCGAAAGCACATTTTCCGCTATGGGGACTTTTTCACTGTTTTCTAGCGATGTACGGTACACATCTATGTTCATTGCTACTTCTTTGGGTTCATAAAGTACTTCCACAGGATTGTCTTGTAAAGGTAGGACCTGTGGGCCAGCTTCCACTTCTTGTTTTGAATCGTCTTTTCCAACTAAGGGCATTTCACTTGGATCTTGGAGTAATTTTGAAACCCTATCTTGGGAGGACTGGGCTTGGTGATGAGAAGCTGTTTTTGGAGCTAAAATGTAAGCAGTTTCTACAGTTTCTACTTCATTTTCTATCGATTCATCACCCGGTTCTTGATGATCACAACTAACTACACTCACATCTGACAATACTTCAGCTTGGCTTTCACCTACAATATCATCATGTGGTGTAGAATCATTATCAGACTCGTTCTGATCACTCACAATTTCAATGTTTGCCTCATCCATGGAGTCATTATTATCATGCTCTTCCGGTAACGTCTTGTCCAATGCAATGTTCAACTTTTCTTCTGAAATGGTATCATCATCACCACCCATGGAGACATTTGTACACTGCGTCTGTAACATCTCATCACTGGATGCATCCTTTTTACCATCCCCTTCATATAGTTGTCCAACAAGGGATGTTTGCACATCTATGTTCATTGCTATTTCTTTGAGTTCATGAACTACTTCCACAGGATTGTCTTGTAAAGGTAGGACCTGTGAGCCAGCTTCCACTTCTTGTTTTGAATCGTCTTTTCCAACTAAGGGCATTTCACTTGGATCTTGGTGTAATTTTGAAACTCCATCTTGGGGGGACTGGGCTTGGTCATGAGAAGCTGCTGTTTTAACTTCATTTTCTATCAATTCATCATCCTGTTCTTGATGATCACAACTAACTACACTGACGTCTGGCAGTACTTCAGCCTGGCTTTCACCTACAATACCATCCTGTAATGGTGTAGACTTTTCCTGTTCCCCAATTGTTTCAATTTTTGCCTCATCCACGGATTCATTATCACCATGCTCCTCTGGTAATGCCTTGTCCAGTGCAATGCAAGAAACCCCTGGATCACCCCCCTTAATGGTGCCATGTCCATCACTAACTGATTTTAGTTTTAAAGAATTGTCTTCTTCCTTTGTAAAGTGACCCTGATCACTCAGATCAGCTGACTGACAGTCGTCATCCTCATTCCCCTTTTCATTGGAGCCATGTGGCAGTGTGAAGGCTGCAACGCCCGCGGACTGTGTCCCATTATCTGGCAGGTGTACTGAAGGCGCTGGTGTTTTGTGCTCGTCTTCACATTTTGATTCATTCCCATCATTCTCTTCACCAACCAAGTTCTCCCCAAATTCTGGAGTCCTAGTTGGTGAACCTTGAGATTTTGAATTGTATTGAGGTGAACTGGATGTCTCAGAACGAGGAGAACCCACAACCTCTGTATTGTGACACTTGTCTCCTGCATTGTTCTCTTCACAAACCAAGTAAGCACATGGAGAGTTTGGATCCTCATCTATGCCTTTCATGATTTCACTTGAGGCGTCCATGTCTATTGGTGGCTCAACTGCCACTTCTGTATTTTGGACATTGTCATTTCTTTCTCCTATTTCAGAAGGTTCCACGTTGGAGCCTTCTGGGTCTATGCTTGCCGTGGTCTCTACAACAAGCTGTGGCTGAATAATTATGTTTGCTATAACTTTGCATAAGGAGGCGCATGTTTTATCCTCACTGAGGGAGTTCACAGCAGAATGCTCCAGGTTTGTGGTACTTTGTGGACTTGTGTCTGACCTCTCACTGGTGCTTTTGACATTGTCATCATGTGTGCCATCGTTGTCATCATCAAACTCACTTGACCGTGGCCTGTATACCTGTGGAAAAGAACAGTAACAGGAGAATCATTTTAGATGACCAATACCCACAACATCCACTTTTTTAAACATTGGTTGTACTTGGTCAGTAGATAGGTTTGGTGCCCAAGGCAATTTGAATAGCATATGAAAAATCAAACCTGCAAGGCCTGATGTTTTGGTTGACATTGAGCTGGGCCTTCATCTTGTATTCCAGCCTCTCTGATAAATGCTTCAGAGGCTTCCTTGCCATTAGTCTCGTGACGAGATACTGAGATGTCACTGCCGTCATTGATATCTTGCTTTTTAATCGACAGGTCTAAAACCTCTGATCCTTGGTTCAAGACACGTCCGTCTTCTTCAATAGGCTCCAAATCTTGTGCTTCTGAATTCCCAATAGAAACAGCAGCAGTCTTGTGTTCACTTGGTGACAACACCATTCCACCAGGCATTTCCAAGCAATCCTCAAAGTCTAGAGAACTTGAATGGATGAACCTTGGAGTTGAGCGGCTGTAGAAAAGGCCTATCCACATGTGGATAATGAGTCGTGCTTCTTCACCATTGTCCTTTACAGCGAAATTCCATGATCTGTTCAAAGTGTAAAAATGAATTGAGAAAAACATTTTGTATGGATAAATACAAAGTTCCTAATAAAATATAATAAATGTAACATGTGTATACACAATCATGATTAAAAATGAATTATACACATACCCATGCAAGCCCCTACAAACAGTTTTCTCCACAGGGTGATTAGTAAACTTGCTGTCGAAGTCAAAGTCATAGCTTCCTTTCCACTTCCTTGTGACTTTGAGAAATCCATCCTCTTCAACAAAGACGCGAGAACGCCTGAACCTTCTGCTTGGTATTGCATCCTTGTTTATGTGTTCAATAGAAGCTTTGTCTTCGTGTTCTTCTTCCTGTGGCATTCTTGCTGGAGAACTTGTCTTAGGCACTTGCGAGGACGACGAGTAAGTATGTTCTTTAGCTATCAAATCAACTACATCTTTGCTCCCCACAAGGCCCTCTGGTGAGGGAGAAGTGGAAGGAAGGACAGGACTATCGGCAGGCTGCTTCAGTATGGAGGGAAGAACCGACTGGTTATCTGGTTCAGTGCCATCATTTAGCAGATTATCTACATCCAACCTTGGGTCAAGCTTTGTCATGGGCAAAGGGTCTAGCTGTGGCGGTGCCTGGTTATTGCCATCGCCCAGTGCCAAATCAGCAAGTAAACTTAGAGCGTTTGTGGATTGGCCAGTGGAACTAAACCGTTCCTTCCAATTCTTCTCAAATAAGTTGCTCTTAGCACATACTTCGTTCTTGGGACTTTCAGTGGTGGAAGGAATTGCTGTTTGAAAACGCTTCTCCCCTGCAAAGACAATGCAAAAAAAACAAGTAATACAGTCAGCAATATCAAAGATTAAGTATGTAATTAGTATATTAAACAAGCATTTTCAACAGTTGCGTCATCTATTAAAATTAATAACTTACATTGTTTTTTCCTTTTTTGCAACGGTGTTTTCACTTGAAGCTTTTCTTGGATTGGTTTGGTTTGTATGAACTCAACAGATTTTACCACTGGAGTTATGAATTGGCCCTCTAGGCTTATTGGGAGCTGTTTCTCCAGTGTATGTGTGTTTTGGGTTTCATGTATGTTATCTGGCACTTCTTTAGGCATTAAGCCTAATGCCTGTGTAAAAGTTCTTAAAACGTCCTTGTTTCTTTCTCTGGAATCCTGACAATCTGTATTCGAGTCCATCTTCAACATCTCTCTGTCCACATCAGATCTGCATTTCTTGAGTGAGGTTTCATTACTTAGCTGTGTATCAACTGGCAAAGCTGAATCCCCCAAACCCAGTTGTGCGTTTTTTCGCTTTCTCCCCGAAAATAATCGTTTTAATTTAGAGATCAAGCGTTCACTCTTGTTCATGTCGTTCAGATGTGAGGAAATATCAGCTGTACTAGAGGGCACACCGCCAGAGGTGTCAGCTTCTGCAGTGTTCACCATGGAATGGTCCCCAAATTCTGGAGTCTTAGCTGGTGAATCTTGATATTTTGAATTGTATCGAGGTGAACTGGATGTCTCAGAATGAGGAGAACCCACAACCTCTGTATTGTGACACTTGTCTCCTGCATTTACATGGTTTGTGGTATTCATGGTCAGTCGTCCACCTACAGGGTCCTGATCCATCTTCTCCAGTTGACGAGCTTCCTCAGAGGTTTTATCGATCATCTCTTTAAAGCGTTTTTCACGATCTGTCGACCGCTCATTTTTCTGAAGCACCCTATTTAGGGAGCCATGTGGAACCAGAGTTCTTCCACATCCAGTGATGATCGGCCTCAAGTCCCAGCGATCCGTCTTTCTTGTTAGAGAACAGGCATCCAATCCTGTTGAAGTGACATTTTCCATTCTCCTCGATTTGTTTTGCTTCATTGAATTTTCTTGCAGCTGTGGAGACCTTGGGACCTTCTTGTATTTGTATGTCAGTTTTCCACCTTTGCACTTGCTAATATCAGACATTGCTAATATTTTCCACTCGGTTTCAGGAGGTTCACTGGTCAATGTGCATTGTGAAGGCTCATCCTGTTTTTCAGATGTGGAGGTTAGAGGTTCATCTGCTGGTGAACTTGACCTTGTGAAACGTTTTCTTTTACCTTTAGGGCGACCCCTGGGAAGTGTTTTTCTAGCAGTTGTTGGTGGTTTCTTATGAACTGTATTTGTGGCCATTAGTGTATTAGAAAGTTGTCGTTCATGATGCTTTGTTGCCACCATGGCGTTGCTCCCACTCAGACATTTGTCCATGACTGTTGTGGTTCCCTCTGCAGAGGTAATGCTGACAACCAACTCAGCTGTGGGGTTGCGTGATAAAGGACAATTCAAAATGCTATTTGTCTCAGAGTCTTCGTTAGCACCATCCTTCTGCAAGCTGCTTGAAACATCACTTGCTGTGGATTCGCTCAACAGCTCCTCTGGGCCTAGACTACAAACTGCCCCTGGTGCTTGTTCTAGAGGTGAAAGACAGACATGGTCTTCATCTTCATCAAGGACCTCTTTTTGCCGTTTGTTTCCAGCTGCCAAAAGTTCTGTCACGCTGTACACAGGAAGCTGAAAAGAGACTGGGTAGCTGAGGTATGACCTCAGCCATTGCCACACCCGGTTAGTCCATTTAGGGCTAGAGCAAAGGGAAGTGAGAGACTCATCGTAATCCTGTGAAAGTGGGCTGACATCCTTTGATGGGGTTGCTGCTAGCCCAGAATGTATTCGTGCTGCATAGTTTTTAATTTGTTGCACATATTGTCCACCTATGTCCTCACTTTGGCTTATGGAGCTTTTCTGCACTTCAATTTCTGCGTAATTCAATGCTGGTAGAATATGACGAATGTCAGAGTAAATCTGGGACTCTTCTAATTCTCCTTTGGTGTCTGTCATGAAACAAGAAATAAAACTTTGTTAGTTGCATCCAGGTTTCCATGGTTTGTTTATAATCTGTAGCTCTCGCTAATGTTGCTATTGGGGTGGGACAAAGCATGCATGACAGTTAATTGACCTATGAGTTCTGCAGCCCCTATTTGGACCTACCTATGTTCTGCCTACCCTTCTGTATTGTTCTTGATCCTGGAAACAGAAACATGGCTTGCAGGGCCTCAGTTACGCTGGACTCATTACCTGAAGAAAAGTGTTGGTCCCATTGAGGACAGTATGACTTTGAAAGTGCAAATAGAGTGAAGTAATGACAATGAATGAACAGGGGCAGGAACTGTAAATCACATTCTTAACTTACCAGTACATGTCGCAAAGTTGGACGAATGTAGCAGTATCAGAAACCCACTTTCATTTAGGCAAACCGTAAGACCCTGTCAAAAAGTATAAAGGGTGTAAATAACATTGTTTGGTTGGGGGTGGGGGGTATTGAGTCATATCATAAAATCTTGTATATGTTGTCCACTGATAGAGAGACTCACAAGATCTTTGTCCTTGAGTTCTCGGATAAGCAGGGAAAGGGAGGGGTCTTCTACTTCTATAGGAACAAACTCATAAACACTGCAGCAGATGCCATCCAGGGACACTGAAGGTAAGAGCAAACCAAATGGAATTAGAAAGAAACTAAGAAATTACAGCAAAAAATAAAGAATAGAAGTTACACTTTAAAAGACACACCTTCCCCAGAGAAGTGAGTTTCAAAGACAGCCTTTGGGGCAAACTGTCTCAAGGTTGCCATGGAAACAGCTTGGTCTACTTTTATTACTGGCGGCCTTGAATTGCGCCACAAGATAAACAAAGAAAATTCCTGGTTACAATATTGTGAGGATTGTCACAGTTTGGATGAAACATCTTGAATGTTTTGCATTTCCCTTACAGTTTTACAGGGATCAAGGCCCCCGATCTGGACTTCAGCCGAACATGGTAGATCTGGGAGCTGATATGAAGCTGACCCCTCCACATAATGTTGTTTAACACTGCAATGACAAAAAGGCACGAGTACTGACCAACTGATTCCCTTGTATAGAATGCTCCAGGAAAAGCTGGATGTAGAATACATTTCTAACTACTTAAATTGAACCTAGCCAATTTCAACTTACCATTTCCATCTATCTCACTGAAAGGAGAAATTGGGAAAGATAGAAGCAATATTACAAACTTTGAAATAACAAAACTTTCTTAATAAATCATGCATACAGGAAGACTATATTTGTATAGTGCTACAGTACCTTTGTTCCTGACAACTGGACGTTGTGGCCTTGGTATTAGCATCGCCATATGAAAACGGTACAATGGCAAATGGACAGACATGGCTGGGAGACACGGTTGTCTTGCTACATTCACCAGGCAGCAGCTCATAGAGGTAGTACTGCAGGATGACCAAAATGCTCAAAAATTCAGTACTCAAGCACACAGCTATCTTTCTCCACATGGATGTATAGATTGTATGTTATATTGTACGATTGCACTGTTTTGTCAACTTTGCTGCTCTAACGCCTGAATTTCCCTTCTGGGATTAATCATGTCATCTTAAATGTAGCTTTTACTTCTTGGTGAACTGTATCTATTGTTTTCAGTATTTTACATAATGGTGGTCACAAACAGACTACACGTAAGCCCATGGAGTGCGAGACCATACCTGGGTTCTCTCATATGCGAGGAATGAGCTGGTGTTAGCCGATACCATAGGCAGCTCTTTTGACTCATGACAGTCAAATCCAACTGAAGGTGCAATACACTTCTGAGTGTAGTTCTCTTGAACCTTATTAATTCTTCCCTGTGGACAAAGAAAACAAAGATACACACACACACACATACCTTCTCAATTTGCTTCCCATTCAAATCAAATCTACACAATCCTATAGATGATTTTCTTACATTTGTATCACGGTATTAGTTTAAATGTAATGTTTTGAGGTGACAGCGCCTGCATTTGTAGCCAATTTAAATTTTATGCCACTCCAGACTAATTGACCAATCAGGGTATCTCTTCCCTGATTGGTTCGGAGAATCCATCTTGCCTGTCAATCACAGGTGCGTGAAATGCAACACTTCTCAATGGCGGAGAAAGGTAGGGAGGGAAGGAGCAGAGTATAACAGAGTATTTGTTTAGGTTGTTTAGTTTCAAAATCATGCTCTCTTCTGCTCTCTCTCTTTACAACTCTTGAATCTTACCTACCTTTAAGTATACTACAGCGATTGACTTGTTACAGCTATCATATTAATATAACAAATAGCAATGACTTTCTTGCAATGTCAATCTAACAACAAATAGTTGTTGACAATTAAATATCCACATTTCCATATGACGATACCTTTGTCAGCCTGATTATGACGATAAAACCAGATTTCCCACAATACCAGTGATCAGGAGCCAGGCAGTCAGAGTACTTTGATATATAAACTCCTAAAAGAGAACAAATAGAACATCATGAATACATGTTCTCTCGAGTCTGGGGAAATACAGTGAGGAAATAATAATGTTTGTTTTTGGGCCATTTGAATGTATGAAACATTACGCCTACTCCTTTGTCACGCACAGTACAGACACACCTTGTAGTGTCTGTCATAAAGGCAAAAGAGCAAATCCTTTGAGAATTGCCTAATAACATTCATAACAGAGTCCAGTGATCCGAAATTGCAGGTTAAAAATTAAACTTGCAACTGAATTTCTAAAGCAAAACATTTGCACTAATAACCACAGCCTATGTAATCCCTGTATAATAATGCAACCTCATAATAATTAAATAAGAAAAACATGATTACCTTTGGTAGGATCCCCAAGTGTTTTACATGTGCTGTTCCCAGTGAGCACACCAGTTTCCCCAAGTTCTGTAGCCTTTAAAAATAAACACACACCATAAAATATGATCAATAAGTGTCATTACCCAGTGGCATTTTCTGCTTTGCGATCATCTTATCGGCTAGCTCTCGGTACCTTGTTTATGTCATCATACAACAAAAACCCATAGCCTTCTTTCAATTCCTCCTCAGAGTATCCAGCCTCTCTTCCGTTTGCTCGAAAGGCGTCATACTGTCACGAAGGAAGAAATTATGGATGATTAATTATAATATGCTTATATAATTATTCTCGAAATGTTGGTGATGCATCTAAATGTTTTTTTTCTTTCTTAATTATCTTAGTATGTCCTAAAGAGAATAATGTGCCATTAAATTAAGGAATTGTTCGGGAGAAAAAAAAAACAGGAAAAGCTGGACAAACCTGTGACACCGCCATTGACACCCTCGATTGTGAAACGAATTCGTCTTATATATTGTGTTTTACTTCATGTTGGATTTAACCGGCTGCATTTCTGTTAACCTACATAAAACTTACATACCCAAATATGTGCGCCAATGCATGTATTTAAAAGCCAATAAATCGTTGTCCGTTAGTGCCAATAAAATATTTTCAATACACCGTCGCATTAGAAAACCATGACAATTTTGCAAGTGTTAAAAACACACACAACAAACAAAACAATGTACACTGACCTTTTCCTGTAGTACAGAATTATTGAACAAAAAGGCTTCAGTGTATCTGAAAGCCTCCTTTGATTCTCCATGTAGATACGCATTCTGAAGAGGAGCCAAAACTTTCTTGAACACGTCAGAATTCTTAGACACGGGTATCAAAACAGCTTATGGAAAGAAACAAACAAACAACAAAATAAGAGTAGTCGACACAATATGAAATAGAAATGTGTGTGCTAAGAGCAACTGATTTGATATTAAACGTATAACTACTTCGCTTATAACTCCTAAACTAAACTGTAATGCCTACAGCTTCACATAAAGCTGGACATTTTACATACATTTTCTTGTTCACTTTCCTACGGCTGCTGAAGCCTCCCACTTACACACGTACAGTAATAACTTCAAATATTATAACGTAAATTCGAATAATTAAGCGCCAAAAGCGAAACTCAGACTAACACGGGACATCTCCTTTCCTAAAGTGAAACTTAATCCAACGAAGACAAGCTTACCACATTTACTCGATAGTCCACCATTTTTACGGTCCATGGCTAGAACCTTTGAAAATCAACAAACCGTTTCTATCCAGCCGGAAAACTTTCGCTACCCGTAAGAATCATTTCGACTAAACAATGGATTTCAAATATATCTTTGGACCTTTACCAAAGTGGCAATACATTATTTAGCACAATCATCCGCGACTGTTAGACAGACTGGTAGAACCAGGAAGTTACAGATTCGCTGTAGAACATTATACGGTAGTATGCTTAACGTAACCACGTATGTGTCATTTCATATTGATTGAAACTATGTGAACTAAATAGCATTCTCTCTATTCGTTGTTATCACGAAGCGGATATCGGCGCAACCTCCCTCGTTACTCGAAAAAGAAACAGAAACCTATCTCCGCGAGTGCATCCATCTTGAAAGTCTACACAGAAGTAGACGGGAGAAACGAAAGCACTGACTCCACATCCTGTGTATTTTTAAAGAGCGCAGCAAGCGTTTCTCCCGAACGCCATGGTATTTGAAGGTGACAGGTGAAGGCTCTACGTGTAAATGGACATTGCAATTTATTACATGTAATGAAAATAAAACAATAACGTTAAGCACGTTTCTAAAAGGATATGTTTGTTTGACTGGATGTATTTGTAACGTAGGCCTCACCCAAACAGTCTCACAAAGATTTGGATTTGCGTCAACTGACTTTTCGTAACGCCTTTAATGCAATATTCAGACAGACAGCGACTGTCTAACAGTAAGTTGGGGACGCGCAGCAAAATAACAGCTTTTGCGCAAATGACCAATGGCCACCTGTCGCCAGTTCGGGCTTTCGAACCGGATGCTGTGTTCATGTAACCTGGGAACCTGACGAATCTGGGAGCTCATGTTTTATTTGCTCTGCTATATGCGTCTGGCCTCCCTCTCGTTCAGACAGATGTCCAGCCGAACTGTTTACTCACAACCGTTTATGTAGCAATGCGAGTTTGACACGATGACTGTATCGTTGAGGCATTTTCGTAAACAACCAAGATGGCTACCGCTAATGTGGAACGGTCTGCTGAATCCGCTATACTGACAGTATTGTAGTGTTGTGTTGACAGTATAGTAACTAACGGGGCGGTATATTTTCTCTAAAAGAAGAACAAACAACTGTACTCATAGCTTTTGTTGATAAGAAAAATGTGTTTGCCGTACTTCCGGCAGGATTCGGTAAAAGTAAAATGTACCTACGTACGTCACACATTTCGTTGCTCTGATTGGTTTTAGGTCTATCCAATTGAGAGGTTCCAGACTAATACGCATTTGCGAATTGGTCTGGCGATGTTATCGCCTTTCAACCTGGTCCGATTTAAGACAAAATAATATTATTGAAGTGACTGAAGCGTTACAATTTTTTTTAAAAACACCTCATGTCAGTTGAAGCCACTGTTCAAATTAGGCAGCGTAACTAGGTTACGATCATCCAGTTGAGGGATTAGCATACTCATTATTGCATTTTATATGGCCAAAGGTAACAGGTTATGAAAGCAAGTAGAAAAATTAGCAGGCATGCTGTTAAATATTTGACAAGAACCAATATTATGTATTATTCATGCTCTGTAAAGCAATCTAAAGCAGGGAGCTTAAGATCAGTCAAAAATCCAATGCTCGTTGCCGAGCATTGGCACCCGCCTGACTTCTACCAGCCTGTTGCCGAATCTCTGCCTGCCCGACTATTCTACCAGCCTGTTGCCGAACCTTTGCCTGCCCGACTATTCTACCAGCTCGTTGCCAAACCCTCGGCTGTCTTGACTACAAGCCTGTTGCCGAACATTTGCCTGTCTGGTCCCGTTCCTGTTTATTCCCTTATTCCATTCACCTGCCCAGTCTGTCTTTAATGTATTTATTATTGCCTCCAGCAAAACCCCTTTTGCTTTTCCCTCAGTGTTTTTCTCCTGAGTGTTCTGTGTCATGCGTTCATGGGTCCACTTGCCATAGCTCTGTGACACTGAATGCCAACATCAGGGCAGCTACAAGGGAGCCAATTGAGTGAGCTGTAGAGTGGCGTGACATGTGCTTGCTTAGGTTGGTTGAATGCCAGGCATGCGATTGCATTCTGAATCCTGTGCAGAGGAGCAGCAGAGCACGCTGCAACACAACTAGTAGAGTGTTGCAGTAGTCCAGCAGTCTGAGATGACCAGAGCAATCAGGAACCATCTGATCCTCCAGATGTTGTACAGAGTGACTCTGCAAGATCGGGAGACAGCTACGTCATGCTCAGCAAACGTTACAGATCGTCAATCACGACCACAAGCTTTATAGCAGACTTGGTAGGTACTAATGATGATGAGTCAAGCTGAACAATAATACTGTGTGGGGTGGATGATCTTACTGAGATGACGAGAAGCTCAGTCTTGGACAGGTTCAGCTGAAGGTGGTGCTCCTTCATCCAGATGGAGATGTCTGAGATGCATGCCAAAATCTGTGCCGAGACTGTGGTGTCTTCTGGAGGGAAAATAAAGATTGTCATCGGTATAACAATGGTAGGAGGGCCTCAATGTAGGCCTCAATGATAGATCACAGTGAGGATGTGTACAGTGAGAAGAGGAACAAGAACTGACCCTAGAGGCACGCCGGTTTTCACCTGATGTGACTTGGACAGCTCACCCCTCCATGACACCCTATAGGATCACCAGAAAGGTAGGATTCTATCCACAGTGATGCCAAGCTCAGAGTGAGTCGACAGGAGGATCTGACTGATGTTGAAGTCACCCAGGGTCACCAGAGGAGAGCCAACCTCTGGGATGGATGACAGCAGTGTTTCCAGTTCCTCTACTAAGCTACCCAGCTGATCTGAAGGATGATACATGATCACATACATGCCACCTGGTTAGGTGAGGAGTATGGGAGGAGGAGAAGTTGGTGGACAATGCAGCAGGACTAGAATGAATGCTGCATCTGGGCAATCTGGGTGAATACAAGTGTCAGTGAGAGCCAGGACTCAGAGTTCAGACTATGAAGCAAAGGCAAAAATGACATCAGCTTGAGACTGTCAGTACCACACTCTCATGGAGAGAGAGGTGGTAAATGCAGCAGTCTCCAGAAGTGGTGTACAAATATTATTATCAATACTATTAGTAGGCAATTGATTTCTGACTCGTCTGAATGCTGGAAATGTCCACCTAATAATAATTTACCAAATATCAAATGTTAAAACAACAGCAGTTTCTCTCCGGAGAAAAAAAACCCAATTATTATTTTTGTTGTTATAATCGCTGTTGTTGTAATTCTCACCATAACCATGGCGTCGTGTAGACGCATGAACACTTTTGGTGACGTAGTTGAATGTTTGCCCTGGCAGCAGCAAATCTGGCAACAACGATGCTCTAATCACCTGGTAACAAGTCAACCACGCAGTCCTTCCACGGTTGAAGTAGGGTTACTTTGAGTTTCATTGCACTGCTTTAGGTTTTTGGTTTTGTCTTGTGAAAGACTAGAGTTATCATGAAATGGATATTAATACTCGTTCCAGACCATCCTTGTTTGGAGACATAGGTAACTAACCCAACCGATCGTATTATATGTTTCTATTTCACTAAATGAAATATCAAGTGTATATAACCATGTTACAGCAATATACATATAGTATACAGCAAAAATGGTTGATAGCAAGCTTTACATAGCAAGCTTTCGGAAGCAGCGAGCGGTATTTTAGGTGCATAGTAGATAAGCTCGTTAGTGTGGCGAACATATTAGGATTTGACACTGTTCAGCCAAGTTCCTCTGTGACACTATTCTGTCAAGTGCCTTTAACCCCTAGTTACCTAAAGAGTTATAATAAAGGTATAACGTGTATATTTACGAGTTACTCGTAAGTCCTTGCGTGACGGTACTAACGATCTCCTCCATATGTACACGATTGCCACGGTTGTAGATGTGGTCGCCCTGCTTACTTCATGTCAACGAGACGATTTTTAGTGGCACCTACTATATATCAGATATACACATAATACATATTTATACTATATCTTAGATAAATACATATATTACAAACCCTAATATATTATATTATATTATATTATATTAAATATGGACCATGTGAAATTGAACCACAAGTCCCGTCATGTTCATTGATTCAACATTGATTGATTTTATCAGCTCACGGTCTGGGATTCTGGACGGACCGTTCTGCGGTGCACGAGGCTGCGGCCCAGGGCAGAACCCATGACCTGCAGCGACTCATCCAGGGAGGAGCGCCGGTTAATATCGTGGCTGTGGACTCCATCACCCCCTTGCATGAGGCGTGCATACAAGGACAGACTCAATGTGTCAGGCTGCTTCTGGTTGCCGGCGCACACGTGAGATATCCAACATCCATCCTTGATCACAGTTAAAGTCTGAAAGCGTTACATGCCAAAAAGTACTGGGTTTGACCCCTAATGTCAACGCTGAATGCCTGTAGACATCATTTAGCAAGATGCCTAACCCCTACCTTGCTCCTTAAAATACTTGCATCTGAATTTAATTGGGGTCGCTGCAAAATTGCTAAACAAATAGTACATTGGTATAAAGTATAGTATACAAATCCTAGAGAAGGTTCTGTGATGATGTTCTCATCTGTCTGCACACACCCCAGGTGGACGCGCGGAACATCGACGGCAGCACGCCACTGTGTGACGCGTGTGCCGCCGGGAGCCTGGACTGTGTCAGACTGCTGCTGCAGTACGGGGCCACGGTGAACCCCCCGCTGTTTACCTTCTCACCCCTTCACGAGGCGTGCATGGGAGGTGTGTCCAACGTGATAAACATGACCTCATTGTGAAACACATGCTAACGCATTCGTTATGCGTTTGTGTTGGGATCTCGGTCGCGGGGGTTCACATCGTTCGTGGGACACGGACCATTTTAGTTATTGCAGAAAGTTGTACTCCTTACTACTTAGCCATTTACAGCCAGATTTACAGTGCATTTTAGATGCATGTCATGCAACGAGGAGGTAGGGAATAGGCGTCTTGCTCAAGGATGCTGCCATTGTTGTAGCTTAACCAGGAGCTCATTCGTGTCCTATTTGATAGGTAATGCAGATTGCGTTCGGCTCATGATTGATGAAGGAGCTCTCATGGAGGCCCACGATTGCCACTTCGGGACCCCGCTTCATGTAGCGTGCGCCAGGCAACATTATGACTGCGCCAAAGTGCTCCTCAATGCAGGTGGGTCCATACCTTGCTGAAGGAAATGGCGGTTCTAAGACCACACTTGATGAACTTTTCTTGGTGAACCTTGACGACGCCAGTTGTCGTTTCCTTGTAATAAACAACGATGCAGTATTTCACAAGTACTTGTGTACAACGCAGTTTCAACAACAAATCTTTCTTCCGTTACTTTAAGAGCTTTCTATTGTCGTCCTCAAGGTGCAAACGTGAACGCAGCCAAGCTGCACGAGACGGCCCTGCATCACGCGGCAAAAGTCAAGCACGTCAACTTGATTGACCTCCTTGTGGAGTTTGGGGGGAATTTGTATGCCAGGGATAACCTCGGCAAAAAACCCATCCATTATACCAGCATGGGATCTCCTGCTTATCTCTGCCTGGAGTTCTATGAAAGTAAGCTTACACCCGTATACACTTTGATGTCTGATATCACACCTCCGAGGTACATTTAGCAAGATTAGACACTCCACAACCGTGTCCCAATCTTCCAAAAGGTGTACCTTTATTTTAAAATGCTGTTTTCATGAAATGTTGTTTATTCACACGTTCTCT
>OMNS01011280.1:1891-13689 GCA_900303225.1 Laemonema laureysi | reverse complement strand
TGGTGGGTGCTGCGGCGGTGGTGTGGATGGTCGCGGAGGACGTGCGGAGAGACTGCCAGGTAACGCGTTGGACGGACGGCCCGGTGCACAGTCAGCATCAGTCGGAACGCGTGCGTGTCTCTGTGTCCCGGTTGTCTCTCTCGCCTGTGGTTGTTTGGCTTGCGGCGTGCGATAGGTTTGTGTCCCCCGTCACGGCCGCTCCGTCAACAGTAGGGCTGCACAATTAATCGTCTGTTCATCGCAAGTGTCGTTATTGGCCTCCGTAATGAGCTGATCGTTGGTCGATTACTTTTTGTTGTTGTTATTTATTGTTTTATTTTTGTATTATTATTCAATTTGTGCATTTACAGAACAAGGTGTCGCCACGCCAGAACACAAAGTGTATATAATGTGCCGTTCTCCTTTTTTTTTGGTCAAATTTAATTGATATGTAGCCTTAAGGAGACTATTTTGATTCAAAGATTTGTATGTTTAAGTTTATTTATTTATAGGTTTATAAAATACATTATTATTGTGATGGCAGTTTTCTGTTGATTTACAAAGTGCAATAAAAGAACTGTGTTCCTCAAAATGGATGCATAATCATGACAAATAATAGTGATCACAATAATTTTGCAAAATAATGGTGATTATCATTTTAGCCATAATCGTGCAGCCCTATAGACACTAATGCTTGCTTGCATGAAGGTGGGGAGGCCATATCATGTACAGCAGTGCATCTTACAGCAGTATACACGATGCATTATCAAGGCAATGCAACAGAGCATTTGTGTTGCTTCCAGGGAGTGCTGGTGGTGTGGGGTCATTGTGGATCATCGATCACCTCAAACCACTGTGTATGAGTTGAGCCCTGTGTTGACGTGTGTCTATTGATGGATTTAATTGAGTGAATGGCTCATTTCAATAGTCGTATTATTCAGCTATTGAACAAAGTGTACCAAAACAGTTTTGTTAGCCATTTTGTATTCAAATAGAATCAAGCTACAAGGCTTAACGTTTCACCCCACATGCATGTTTCCTTCCATCGTACGTATATAAACCTTCCCAACGGGCTAACACAGACAGCTAGTCACGTTACTCAAATCACATTACTGCTACATGTTGCTCTGCGCTAATAACCCGTTTGTCTTGGAAATATGGCATAATATGAAGAGTATTACAAAGAAGAATACTCTCTGAATGCCATTTCACATTGTCTTTAAGATTGAGATTGGGAATTAAAAATGATGCCTCATAAGGCCTATGTGTTATTTACTCCAGGTAATTTCAAAGTGTTCATTTTAAACAGTATTATTATGACTAGACCTATTCATTTTAAGGTCTAAGGTTAGTAGTTTTATTAAAACATAGTAAATAAAATGCTGTTATTAATGACATATTTACACTTTTACATAACATATGTAAAAGGTTAGTTTAATTTGGGTTGGTTTTGTCTTTGGACAAAGTAAAACTGAATAAACATTTAGGTTGTGTCTGCTACAGTGTGTCTGCACTATAGATGAAGTAACTTTGAAACAGAGTCAAATTACCTTGTAAACCATCCCCTGACATTTCATGAGTATTTGAATCACAGGGGATGTCGTCTACTGAGCTCTTATTAGACAATAGCGATGGCAGCTTTAATCACATTATAGACCAGCGGTCATCGATCATGGTGACAGCTTTACTGGGGTGGGAGGCTCTTCTATGACGTCATGTAATAAAGAGGAGTTGAGTGAGGAGCTGCTTGGACCAACAAAACATGCGTGCTTTGGATTTGTGTTGTATGTACTCTTTCTTGTGACTATATTGTGTGTGTGTGTGTCTGCGTGCATGTCTGTGTGTGTGTGTGTGTGTGTGTGTGTGTGTGTGTGTGTGTGTGTGTGTGTGTGTGTGTGTGTGTGTGTGTGTGTGCGTGCGTGTGCATCTTTATTTGGTCTTGGTTTTCAAGCATGTATTGTAAAGTACAGTGTATACACACCTACGTTGAAGCTGTTCAAAGACACACTGAAATGATTAAAGGTACAGTGCTACACGTCTTCGTGAGTCTTGGTAGATAGAGCATGCATCCCTACGAGCCTCCCGAGTCCAGGGTTCTGCTCCACACATATAAACCGCTTTTTATTTTGTTCCGCTGTTGCCATAGTGACGGATCTGTTTCCAATGAAGATTGTATCCAGGTGCCATCCCATCCCTGTTACCCCTTTAAGACAGGAGATGCTGCTCATGACGGGGTTTGTAGAGGAGAGGAGTGATGGTGTGGAAACGTTGCCTAGCAACAAACACTTCATCTGGCAGATGACTGGTCGATGGCAACGAGTCTCAGTTCCACTGGAGATTAAATAAATAAATACGTAAATACACTCCGGCCTTCTGATGTGGAACCTGTTGGATGCATGTGTATCACAGTCCCAAAAATCATTTGGACAACCACTGTTGTCCTTGTGTACGTCCTGCTAGCCTTGTGAGACTGTCCAGGTATTCATGTGTGTTTCGCAATGAATATCAGCCTAGCCTTTGATTTCCAAATATGGCCACAGCCTTACGCTGTTAAAAGAACTCAATCAGCCAATCAGAGTGACGCTCTTGCTCTCTTCACACTTGCTGAATCCAGTTGGAAGTAAAGCAAAAACATCTCTGAGAAAAGCCTTCCGTGCAGATTTCTGTTCATCTTTTAACCTCGTTAACCTCCTCGTCTGTCTATTTTGGATATAAACAGCTTTGATTGCTCCATTTCCTCCCATTGCAGCACTTTCCTCGGGCGCCACCATTGTTTTTCTAATTCGGCAGTCTGCGGCGCTCCTGGTTCATCATGAACCCCCCCACCCCCAGCTTGAAAAAAGCTATGTAGCAGAGACTGGCAAGTGTTTGTGGGGCTTGCTGGACATCGTAGACGTTTCTCTCCACAATGGGTCTCCACCATGGGTCTGCGATAGTCTGGTGCTAGCGCAGCACTAACATGCTACATGCATGTACCACCCAGCCTGATATACGATCACTGCAGTCTCAGCCTGCCAAAAACCGCAGGTTCTGTCTCTCTGCTCTCCACCCATCCCCACCCCCTCCTTTTCATCTACCTCTCTCTCGTAGAGATCTTCCTCCTTGTACTTCATCTGATACCTTAGACGTAAATTACATTATGCCACTTAGCAGAGGCTATTATCTGAAACGGCTTAACTTAATTTGTCAGTCGTGGTCAAACCCGCTGTACACTGCAGGCTCTTTCTGCAAAGCCTTCAAAATAAGAGACAGCTAACATTAATGCACTTCGATTTTTGTTCTTCCTGCTTTTCTGAGAGAGGTTTGTGGGCCAGGCCTTTCCTCTCTCAGGCTCCATCTCTCTCTCTTCCTCTGTGTCCATCTCTCTCTTTCTTTCCCTGCCTCATCATGATATTGATTTCTGCCAGGCAGCCCCTATGTCTAGCCTTGCAATCAATCGATCAATCGGTGCCTTTTCACCAGAGCACCGCTGGAACCTCCAGAACCAGCTGAGCCACCGCTACGCCGAGGCTACGTCATTACGCCGCTAGCAGTGTGCAGTGAAACCGAGCTAGCGTAGGAAACTTTAGGCAGCCACAAAGACGCTCTCTATACGCCCAATGACATCAAGATGAATTGTACGAACAAACACCCTTGTTCACCCTAATAATGTGCTTCATTACCGTTGGTCTTTGTAACTGATAAGCTAGGCGATGTTAGCCTGTCCATGCGTCTGTCATCTGTTCCACTGTGAGGTTTCTCTTCTGTCGATTTAGTACAGTGATTTATGACATTCATTTCAGAATTGCTTTATTTGCCAATGTTAAGAAAAAATCCCAATGTGTTGGTAGACATTATCAGGTCATTTGATCATTGACATTACCCAACACTCTAAATGAATTGCGATGCCCTTAAAATGATCCAAATAAGTTTCAAAACTAGGAAGTAGGAACTAGGAACTATTTTTTGTCCAATACCATTTGACCTTCAGTTAGGCTAGTTTAGAATTATATTTTGAATTCATAAGCATATTGTGATATTTATTGATATCATGTCAGATTCCCCATGATCGTCGTGATCGCTATTTTTTCCATATGGCCCAACCCCTAATGATCTCTTCTCCGTGTGCTGTTGTCTGCAGCTAATCAGTGATGGCAGCGTTGTGTACGCTGAAGCCCTGTGGGACCACGTCACCATGGACGACCAGGAGCTGGGCTTCAAGGCGGGTGACGTCATCGAGGTGGTGGACGCCACCAACAAGGAGTGGTGGTGGGGCCGCATCCTGGACAGCGAGGGCTGGTTCCCTGCCAGCTTTGTACGGGTGAGCCGCGTCAATCTCGCGCTTACGCTCGTGCTACGTCGCTCTCTATCGCTCTTTCTTTCTTTCTTTCTTTGTCTCTCTTTCTCTTTCTCTTTGTCTTTCTCGCTCCCTGTCATTGTCTCTCAATGTCTAGTTCTCCTTGGGGGAAGCAGACCATGATGATCAAGTGTTGAAGCATCCGCCCAAATTTGGAGATGTGTCTCTAATTATCTTCCTGATGAAAGCTCCCAGGAACCGTTGTCATGGATACCTGGTGTGCTTGTGAGAGTGTTTAGCTCAGCTATTTTAGTTCTGGGAGTGAAAAGGGTGGGCTTATAAAACAAAACAAAACAACATTAAACCTGTGTCTTTTGTTTTACACAAAGACTAACATGGCACAGTAACTTGTTAATTAGTTTTTTTTTTAAGTACACTTTAAGGTTAAGGGATAAGGTTAAGGGATAAAATAATAATACTAATATAGTAATTTCAAAGACAGACGGGATAGGGTTCAGGGAGATATTTAACGTTGTCGCCGTCTTTCTTCTCCTGTCTCTGACCGAACACACACACACACACACACACACACACACAGTTGCGTGTGAACCAAGATGAGCCCATGGAGGAGTATCTGTCCCAGTTTGAGGAGGTGCGGGCCGGGGAGGAGGACCGGGCTGGGCTGGGTCCCAACCTGGGCCCAGGCCTCCCCTGCAAGGAACAGATGAGGACCAACGTCATCAATGAGATCATGAGCACAGAGCGTGACTACATCAAACACCTCAAAGACATCTGTGAGGTCTGTGTTGCCTTCAACCTGCAATTTTTTGATACGGGTAAAATGTGTAAATGTTATTTTTATAACACCATTCTAAATGAAGTAGTGTAGTGCTGCAGGGATGCCCTGGCCTACTTTTTTTTTGTCTCCGGATGTTAGAAAACATGTTTGTTTGTTTGCAGACTCCAACAAATATCTCATCATAGATTTCAAATTGCGATGCAAAAATGATCATTTCCAGGGCTCCTTGGATAGGTTGCTCATCGAAAACCGATCCAAGTCATTTGAGTTTTAGATTGACATTTACCAGTAGACAACATTAAAACCCCCAAGGCCTGTGACCAGGTATTTTCAACCATTAATGATTGGGTCTGTAAAAGGTGTCCGCTTATGGTCTCGTGTGGAGGACTACAATCCTAACTTGTGTTGTGTAACTGTCTCTGACCCCACCAGGGTTACATCAAACAGTGCCGTAAGAGAACGGACATGTTCACTGAGGAGCAGCTGCGCACCATCTTTGGCAACATCGAGGATATCTACCGCTTCCAGAGGAAGTTCCTCAAGGGCCTGGAGAAGAAGTTCAACAAGGACAAGCCTCACCTGAGCGAGATGGGCTGCTGCTTCCTGGAACACGTGAGCATACATACATACATATACATATATGTACATATACAACACCCCGAAAAACACTCCCTCCCTCCCCAAGTTTCTCTGCCATCGAGAAGAGTTGCATTCACGCACTCAACCATAGCATTCAGCTATGATAAAGCTGTGTGCACACATGTGATTGACAGGCAAGATGGATTCCTCAAGCCAATCAGAGAAGAGGTGCCCTGATTGGTCAGGTGGGAGCGGTCTAAAAGCTAAATTGTCTCATACAGCACAGTCAACTCGCATTTCACTCACTAATAGCTGACGGTTGGCTATGCCATATCTAATATGGTATGATATGGTATGGTCTGATATGGCATATCAAATGATAGCTCTTAGATCTTGTAGGTATAACTCTTCTGTGCTACACAAAAGCACATGAATCACAACAGGGAGGGACGCACACACCCACTCGCGCTGGTGAAAATGATTCGCTCTGTCTGCATTTTGTTCTGTTAAACTGAATGGGGCTGCATTTGTTCTATATGAGTGATACACATACTGTATTTTAAATGTTCAGTCAGTCAAACATTTCTACGCTTCTTCTCTTTATCAAGGAGTTTTGTCATGATTGGATGTGAACTTAATCCGACAGAACAGACCTCTCTGTCTGCACAGAGACTGGCCACTGTTTTATTTCATTGATGTACTCTATTAATTAGGGTATATGATATTAGTCTATGTTATAGTGTATTATATTAGGAACAGACGTGCACATCGCCGTCGTTGTGTATATATTTTTCACAGCCTTTTATTGTGAAAAGGGAATTTGTATGTAGAGGTGGTCTGTCATTTAGCGAGGTCGCTATAGACAGCTGTGGAAAAAAAGAATGAACAGAACAGTGCCTTCATGTACTGTTAAAAACAGTGAGTGAACAAATGTTCAATGAAATAGTAAGCCAATGAAACATGAATTAACATTGAAACATTAGTTCATTCATGGGCTTCTTTCTAAAGATTAAGGTTTGGCATGTGCTCTGCGACCCACTCAAAACGCCCTAAGGGGGTCACCACCCACCAGTTGAGAATTACTGGTCTACTGTGTGTAGTTAACGTCAAGCGCCGCCAACCTGTTCCCTGTGTCTCTGCAAACAGCAAACAGACTTCCAGATCTACTCGGAGTACTGCAACAACCACCCCAACGCCTGCATGCAGCTCTCCCGCCTCATGAAGCTCAACAAGTACGTGTTCTTCTTCGAGGCGTGCCGCCTGCTGCAGAGGATGATCGACATCTCGCTGGACGGCTTCCTGCTCACGCCCGTGCAGAAGATCTGCAAGTACCCACTGCAGCTGGCCGAGCTGCTCAAGTACACCAACCCCCAGCACCGGTGAGTCCTGCCCCGTAATCCCCAAGTCGCTTTGGGGGGAAAACGATCAACTTGAGTAAATAAACCCTAATTTCCCTATGATCTGGGATGAATACACTACGCCTTATGTTAAATTGATATTTGCTACAGATCGGCATTTTGCTTCTGTTAAAGGAGAACCAAACCCCAACACCACTTGTACATTGGTTGATATTAGATGGCTCCCTCTCGAGGTTAAACACATGCTATTGCCTGCAACACCTCTGATTGGCTGATATGGTTACCCGGTCACCTGCTGATTAAGCATTGATGCAAACACACCTGTCCTCCGCTTATTGAAACTGAATTGAAGAGTCGTTTACAGGGGAGCCGGCAGAGCCGCAGCCCTAGAATGAACAATACCTCAAAGCAGGGGTCAGGGGGTTTGGTTCTCCTTTAAATGTTTATTTGGACACTTTGTACATTAATTTGTACATTACTGTATAGTGTAGCGCATAGAGTATTGAGTGAGATTTAGAAACACGCATTCAAAGAAAACTCCCAGGAAGCGGCATGTACTACTCACTACTCACTACTAGCCAGCGATACCTACTAAGTCCTTGTGTTCCCAGGGATTACAAGGACGTGGAGGCAGCCCTGAATGCCATGAAGAACGTGGCCCGGCTCATCAACGAGAGGAAGCGGCGACTGGAGAACATTGACAAGATCGCCCAGTGGCAGAGCTCCATCGAGGACTGGGAGGTACGTCACGGGGCTGCTGCACTTCCATTGGGACACCAGCGCCTCCGTCTGCACGGTGCAGTAGGGGGGGTTGACGTTTGACGCGCATTGTTGTCATCCCTGCAGGGAGAAGACGTTCTGAGCAAGAGCTCTGACCTGATCTACTCCGGGGAGATGAGCAAGCTGTCCCAGCCACAAGCCAAGAGTCAGCAGCGCATGTTCTTCCTCTTCGACCACCAGATGGTGTTCTGCAAGAAGGTGGGCGCTCCCTCTGGGGAGTAGGGAGGTTGAGGGGTTAAAGAAAGGTAAAGATGAGAGTAACCAAGAGTTACCAAATCAAGAAATCAAACCCAAGGGGGTTCATGGGAACAGGGTCCCATGTCCCAACACGATACATCCGCTCTCGGAGCACGTTGAATCTCTCATGAACCCTGACTGGCATCAGTTCAGGCAGGTCACTGGCCGTCAACTGAACTGAGCCGACTCAGCCGATTAACGTGTTGTCCGTCTAACCAAACACGCATGTCGGTCCTAGACCTCCGTTCACACGCAGCTATTTAGCGAGTCTGCCCATTAGTTTTCACTATCGCCATACCCGCCCAGGTCTACACCAACCAATTGGCAACTAGCTGTCGGCACAGATGACTTCTGGAGATTAACCTATCCAAAGCTTCTCTCATATCCCTGCACTCTTTTTATAGTTCTCAGTCATTGCTGGTACAACTCAAATGCCCACCACCACCCCTGCTCCACCTTCATTTCTGCAGCAATATTGCATTTTACTTGGATAAGCAATTCCTAAAAGGAATGTAAATGCCTGTATGGCACCAATACCTCTGGTGTCAGGCTGCTGCCGGCTCTGTTCTGGCTGCTCGGACGGCCAGGGAGATTTCCCGGGAACAGAGCCATATCGCAAACAACTGTATAGAATTTTCTCCGGTCTCTAATACGTTTATTTGTTTGACGAAATAACGTACCTGATTGAGCTGTGCTGTCAGGATTCATGGGTAGTTAGCCGCCACGCCGACAACTCCGCTCCCCAAACCAAACCAAACCAAACGGGCCGTGTGGTTGTGTTTGACCCCCCGTCAGGACCTTCTGCGGAGGGACATGCTGTACTACAAGGGCCGTGTGGACATGGACCACATGGAGGTGGTGGACGTGGAGGACGGCCGGGAGAAGGACTTCAACGTCAGCGTGAAGAACGCCCTGAAGCTGCGGTCGCTCGCCACCAACCACGTTCACCTGCTGTGCGCCAAGAAGCCCGAGCAGAAGAAGCGGTGGCTCCGCGCGTTCGCCGACGAGCGCCGACAGGTCCAGCACGACCGCGAGACGGGTGAGCGTGCACACACACACACACACACGCGCACACACACTCACACACGCGCACACACACTCACACACGCACACACACCACATGTATGCAAGTACAAAGCTCTGATCTTGAAGGTCCAATATTGTATTTTATTTGTATTTAACGACACAAACATTGTTCTGCATAACTAATGATACATGTCCATGGTCTCAATGGTACCCATGGTAAGAAATGAATTGCAGTCATTAACAATGATTTGGCTTTTGTTTCGGGTGTACTGTGTATATTACACAGCAGAGTTGCACTCTGCTGTGTAATATACACAGTACACCGAATGACATCAAGTCCTGAAGAAAACTTTCAATACAGTGGTCTGTATATACCCCCCCCGACATGACTGGTACCATAATAATAACTTCTTGTCCATGTCCTTCCTGCTATTAATAATTCAGGAGCACATACTGTGTGTTGGGGGTGGACTTTGAAGCCCACCTCTATGTTGTACACCTGTTTGTATTCAACGTCACAGAGTCAAAGCTCTTAGAACAGCAATGGGATCATCAGGCCTATACTGATGTTGACATGCTGCTCATTCCACTGCGACTAGGAGGACATGAGCATCCAATCAATGCTCCCTATTTTCGTCACCTGTATATTGTTATCTTTTCCAAGAGTAGACCGTTCTCATAGTGTTTTCTGCGCTCCAATAGGCAATAAGTCAAACATGGTGACCGCAGCCTTTTGCTGTGCTGTGAGGTCACCTCGGCTTCGGAAACACGCACTAGCAGATTGTGTGCGATGCTGAGGCTGCTCTCTGGGGTCTATACTGTGGTTTCACTGCGGGCTGTGCATCACAAAACGCACACTGCACAGCGAGCTCAGTGACGTTCCCTGAATATTTTCCCGGCTTGCCATGAAAGCAAACAACTTCTGTAAGTGTATCGGCGTGCCATGTGAAGCGCGACGCCGACCAGCACGCGCGTCACATGATCAAATGTGCTGTGAATCGACAACTTGAATGTTGTCTTATTTAAGGATGGCATGGAGATGCAGGTTGCGCATGAACACATTGGTGTTCACATTAGTGCTGCAGGTGGCATCACTGTGTCTGTTCCCCTGGTGTCTGTTCCTCTGGTGTCTGTTCCAGGCTTCTCTCTCACCATGTCTGTTCCCCTGGTGTCTGTTCCAGGCTTCTCTCTCACCGAGGTCCAAAAGAAGCAAGCCATGCTAAATGCCTGCAAAAGCCACCCGGCTGGGAAGCCCAAAGGTAGGCACTACTGACTGACTGACAGAGAGAGAGAGAGAGAGAGAGGGGGAGAGAGGGAGAGAGAGAGACCACAACCACGACCACAACTATGGCCATAATTGGGTTCCTTGATTAGGCTGCCCACGGTGCTCGTCATCACAGTGTGAGGCTAGAAAATCGGATTATCAAACCCTCAGGGAAATCGATTATTATGAGCTCATCTCTGTCATCATTAAACAGTAATCAGAAACCAACATCACATCTCCACTCCACAACTTGCCGTGTCATTCTTCATTGACAATCACATAGAGCATCTGCAAATAAGTACAGTAAGTACAAGCTAATATATATTGGGAAAAATCAATACATTGCGTTTTCTTCCCGAGTACTTGTATCGTCAGGTTGATAAATATTGTTGTTAATATTGTTTGGCCATGTTCCTAAAAAAACCAACAATGGTGGACAACAACGAACCTGTAGAACCTGAACCCGAAATCGCAACATCGTATCGTGTATTTACAGAATCGCAATACATTTCGTACCGGCACTCAAACATCACAGTATCTTGCTGCGAGGGCCCTGCTGATCCTGTCCCTAATAACAACAATATTTTATTTAGTCTCCCGATGAAAATGTTTATTGTGTCCGTGTTTTGTCCTGTTGTCTCCGCACCGGCAGCCGTCACCAGGCCCTACTACGACTTCCTGCTGCGCCAGAAGCACCCGTCCCTGCCCAGCGCGCTCCCACAGCAGCAGGTGTTCATGCTGGCCGAGCCCAAACGCAAGACATCCACCTTCTGGCACAACATCGGCAGACTGACGCCCTTCAAGAAGTAGAACCACAGGAAAACAATGGAACAAAACCGAAGAAATGAAAAATACGAAGGAAAAAAAACAAACACTTGGGGTAGAGTGGAAGAGGATGGAGGAGGAAGAGGAGAGCTCTCTGTGCTCATGCCTGAACTGTACCCTTTCTCCATCTCTTCATCCCTCTCTGTCTCCCTCTCTCTCTTTCTCTTTGTTTTTTTTGTTCCTAAGTGTCAACGTTGCTCTAATTGATAGAACTGGTTTATTGTTAAGATGAAGATGTTTATTATAATGGAGATAAGGAGGTTGTTTGTTTGTGTGTTTGTTTGTTTGTTTGTTTGTTTTTCCCCCCATTGAGAAAGCACTTTATAGGTTGGTTAACAATCAGAACAGTCTCCCGGAGAAAGAAAAAGACTATTGTATACCTTGCTACTACTACTACTACTACTACTACTAGTACTTAACCTTCATTCAAAGCGCCGACTGGTCTTGTACTAAATACTACTGCTGTATGGCTGCGTGTGACGAGGGGACTGACGTCTGTCTCTGTTAAACAAGTTGCCTGTCGACAAAAAAGTGTTGTTTTTTCCCCCTTGCCCATCCATCTTTTTGTTTCGACAAATGCCAATTGTTCACGGTGCCAGAGGACTTTCACTTTCTTCTTTTGTATCATTTAGTTTTTTGTTGCATCCGTTTCTGAAAAGAAAAAAAAAGGGAAAT
>OMNS01011246.1:5435-17110 GCA_900303225.1 Laemonema laureysi | reverse complement strand
GTGTGTATATTTTTTATTATTAATTTTATTATGACCATGATCTTTTTTTTTTTGTTTTTGTTTTTGTTTTTTTTGTTACACCTTTAATTGATGTAAATTGAAAAATAAATGGAAAATCCAAAATAACAATGATTTATTTTTAACTGAGCTTTTGAATAAAACCCGAAATGGTGATAGGATGCTTTTCTTCCAAACCACTCATGTGTTTTAAATGAATTACTTGAGTTCAGGTACACCTGAATGTGGAGGGCAGTGTGTGTGTGTGTGTGTGTGTGTGTGTGTGGTGTGGGGGTCAGCCGGTGTGGGGGGGGGGTGTACGACAGTAAGCCACATAGAAAGAAGACCTATACTATATTCACTATTTAGTTATTTAGCCTTCAGCTTTTACCCCAAGCAGCTTCCAGCGGATGGCAGTAGAACCCAGTAGAACCCAGTAGAACCCAGTACCTTCCGGCTGGGTCAACTGTACACGAAAACACGGAGATACGTTTTAATCTTAGAACCAAAATGGGTTTTTTTTATTACAATTGCCAGACTCAGTAATTAATATTTAAAACAACTGCTATTGAGACGCAGTTTAAATACACACTAATGAGCCTTGAAGAGATTCAAATTCACATAGCGTTGTATACAAACGTATTGGCAAGGAGGCTGTGTGTGTGTGTGTGTGTGTGTGTGTGTGTGTGTGTGAGAGAAAGAGAGACAGAGAGAGACAGACAGAGAGAGAGTGAGAGTGTGTGTGTGTGTGTGTGCGTCAGGAGCAGAGCTCTGTGTACAGGGTGCTGTTTCCGTAGTCTACGAGCTGTTCCTCAGGTTGTGGCATCGCGGGACTTCCGTTCAGGCCGAGATGTGGAACGCCGGCGCTCAGGAAATAGAAAGGAATGTGTGTGATTCTGCCGTTGGACCAACACTGGGGGACGAGAGAGAGCGAGAGAGAGAGAGAGAGGCAGAGAGAGGCAGAGAGAGAGAGAGAGACTCAGTCACTCACACCCCACAGTGGACAACCGTCACCTCATTGTCTCGATGAGAACACAAGCGGACCACAACGCCGCCTCCTGGGGACACCCACCACAGTGAGCATGGCTCCGTGGGAGAAGTGTGGGTGAAACTGCATCAGTCTGGGCTCGGCCCCCGGCTCTCCCTGAATGAAGCCGCTGTGGGGAGCGAGGGAGGACAGCATTAACCACTCAACACGACACGTCTGTACACTAGAGTCAGAGTTCAGCACAGTGCTGGAGCACATCGGTTACAGTCCACGTCCATCTTCAGCACCACATGCACCACATGCAGGCTTGAAGCGCTCAGCAGGCCTGATCTGAATTACCAGGGCAGGAGCTCAAAGATGGGATCGGTTCTGGTCTTGAACACGGCCACCATAGCAGGCCGGGCCGCTGCTTCACAGTCCCCCGAGAGACCTTTGAGAAGAACCGCAAGCCTCTCCCCTCGGGGGTCCCAGGCCAGCAGCTGGACCTCTCCGCCCACACTGGCGGTCGGGAAGAAAGAAACACGCAATTGATATGTAAACCACCACACGTTGACAGGCTGAGATATGGGGTCCCTCCGAGGGAGAGCGGCGTCCCCATAATAGATCAGGCGAGGCTGCCGAGGAGGCACTCCAGCCTCTCTCTTACGTGATGTCACCGGCGGGGGTTGTGAAGGTCGTTTCTGATAGGTCGGCCACGATCGCTGTTGCCTTTGACCCCTTGAGAGTTCCTGAGGTTGAATGAGAACAGGTCAGTGGAGGGCTGTGGGGGATATGAAATAACACATTGTTGAATTTAATCTCATGGAGACATTTAGGCTGTTGCTGAAACCAAAATATAGACGACTAGCGTACAATTATATACATTAAAACAAAATGAAACAAAATGTGAATTAGCCAGCCGTCTATCTAAGTATATTGTAGTACATTGGCACTATGTAGAGGAGTGTGTGTGGACCTGGTGTGTCGCTGAAGGTCAGGGAGTAGATGACGGACTCCCCCTGGATGCTGAACAGCAGCCGGCTCCCGTCGGGACTCCAGCAGCCGGACTAACGGGGACAAGGGGGGCGAACACACGGCAGGGCGGTTAAAACACGCTCCTTACCATCAGCAGCAGACTGTGCTGAAGCCAAACCCAGAGTCCATTTGATAGGCGGTAGCAGTAGGAGCACCTGGCAACGACCCTTCAGACACGGCCAGCGTTCACAGGTCCACATCCTGGTCTCCCACACTCTGGAACACAGCAACAAACATGCACTACTATAGATGCACTGCATGGTATAGGATGTACACTATAGTACGTTGTTTTGTAACAAGTAGTCCATTAACTAATCAGTCAAGCGGCACAAAATGTATTGATTTCAACTTTGATATTCACTCTAATCCAACACAAAAACATTCCCTGCTCGTGGCTTGAAAGACGAAACAAAATAATTGGCTGCTTTTCTCCGTTTCACATTAAAAAATGAACAACATTAGTTTTTCTTGGCTCAAATAAGCAAACGCAAGACATGGCTTGGGGCTCTGCTATCTTGTGATGGCCAGTTGCCATCAATTATGACAACGATGAAAGGATGACTCAAGCGGTAGACCTATACCAGTGTTACGCGTGCAGGCCATGTGTCACCAGCCGTATAGCTGTTGGATCTCAACTATAACCAGTCACACTTCACAACAGCCAACACAGTCCGAAGACATGTGTTGCCAATTCATTCATATTTCAGTCATTCAGGCAAATACCTCCTGGGCATCATGATGAGCAAACAGACTGGTTAGGGGGGAGCTTCATGAAGATCCAGCACGGCTTTACACCAACAGGAGACCCAGTAGGAGGCTGTGCTGCGTCTCACCTGAAGAGGGGCGTCGGCGTGGAGGCCAGGACGTGGCTGCCGTCAGGGGACCAGGACAGGAAGGTCACCCCTCCCCCTCCCACGCGCTGGAGGGCCACGCAGCTCTCCGCCGCGACGTCCCACACCTCACACGCACACACACACACACACACACGCACACGCACGCACGCACACACACACACACACAAAGAAACACAGAAGAAGCAGAAGAGATTAGAGGTTAGCCACAAACATTGGGGATCGTTCCAAAACTGTTCCCTACGTCCTCCACTCTATCGCTCGCTCACTATCCTCTCCAGGAGACCAGCAGTGTGAGGAAGTGGTCGAGCGGGAGGGAAGGAGCAGCCTACAGCAGCTGAAGTGGCTGCTGTAGGCTGCTGTAGGCTGCTCCTCCAGCATGTATTGGAACAGTGGTTGTAATGCGGTTAAGGAGAACATTAGGAGGGCGAGGAGGACGACACCGACGGGGTCGCGGGGGTTGTGTCAGTGATCAAAAGGTACCATCATGGACGTGTCCACGGGGGACGCCGACACCAGGAGGGACCCGCTGGGACACCAGGCGATGGAGGTGACCGGAGCATGACCCGGATGGGACAGCACCTGGGCGCAGCCGGAGGACGGCCTGTGTGGGGACATCCGTAGGGAGGTTAGGTGGGGGTTTCATTGGTAACGAATCAAAACAGAGACACGTTGTTGTTAATCATGGAGACACCAGGACCTTGAACATGAGCATTAGACGGTATTTCAACTTCAGGAACCAGTCCGCTGCGGGGGTTCACTTTGCATTGATGACCAGATGTAAACATTCAAAATAATTGCACATTTCCAAGATCTTTCCAAGAGCGCGGTCGAGGGACACCCTCCCAGCGTCTGGTGCGTACCTGGTGGACAGCGAGCAGGGGTCCACATGCCAGACAAGCAGGCAGGTCTGGCAGGCCACGGCCAGCGCAGACGCACACAGCGGCTTCCACTGCACACACGCCACACTCCTCTGCAGCCGGTGCTTCAGGGTGGGGGCTGTGGCGCTGTGGGAGAGAGACAGAGACAGACAGAGAGAGAGAGAGAGAGAGAGAGAACACAGCACCATGATACAGGAGCGAGGACCCCAGCAGTGAGCATTTAAGTAAAACACAATGTGTGCAGACAGTGAACAGAGACGCTCTACCAGACCCCAGAGTGGTGGTGGTGGTGGTACTGCTGCCTCGATACACAAACTGTGGTGATCAGATTGCAGGAAATGACACGCTCAAAATATATACTGTTGAGGGGAGACGATGTGTATCTAATTTCCCTCTTTTGGCAACGTTACAAAGACCCTTCTTTCGCTCTCTGGATATAATGCTATTATTAGGATTACCCCGCGCTGATTTCTATTGTAACGCATTGTTCTCCTAAGTTAGCGAATGGCTGCTAGCCAGGGTTTGGGAAATGAAAGATTGTTATCGTAGCGCGCTAAGCAGGCCCCTGTTCCCGACCGTCCGGACGACGGTTGCGATACCTCTTGGGGTTGTAGATCTTGATAGAATCGTCCAATAGGGCAACAGCAAACTTTTCTGTATGAGGATGCCAGGCGAAGGCTCGCACAGCGCAGTCTGACCTGGTAGAACACGGAGAAGAATCCTCTTTAAAAAGCATTCACGGACCAACGCTGTAACTGTAAAGGCACAATACATATTTACACATGCAAAGCTAACTTTAAACACAACACAGGTTGTTTCCAAGTCCTATTATAGTGAGTCTTGAACAGTTTTACATTTATATGGAACAACTATTATTAATAATGACAACTTTAATTCACACAAAAAAGGTTCAAACGTACCAGTTCAGCACCTGGGAGAACTCTGCAATCATGTTCTCACTGCTCAACTAAGTAGAAATACGAAAAGGGCTGTGACCAAATACAACAACAACAACAACGACGACAACAACAACAACAACAACACAACACAGCACATTGAAAGCCTTTACCTTGAGGTGTGGGAACAGGGAGCCGTGGAACGACGAGACCCGCCGGAGCAGCGCCAAGACACAGCCTGAACTCACCGAGAGCCACTTGGGGGCTGGAACCCCCCAGAGAACAAAATAAAAGCCCCACACTTTTAATATCGGATCGCTCGCACCCCAGCTCAAAAAAAGTTGAAAGTCAACTCAATAAAATATCGGAAAAGGCGTATCGGTCAACCCCTGGACTAAACGTCACTACATTAGGACTGGTGTGCAGGGATCAACAGACGTGGAGAGCATCACCTACCCTCTGTGTCGGAGTTGACGATTTCTTCCAGAAGCCCGGTGAGCCCTGCCTCCCGCCTGTCAACAGACGCAGTAAAAGGGTAAGTGAAGCCCCAGAACAGGTCTCAGGTGAAAACGGTTCTGGTTGGGTGTGTGTGTGTGTGTGTGTGTCATACCATGACGTCGCTGTCCTAACCCACAGTGTCTCGGAGTGGTGCAGGAATGCCGCCTTACTGCTGCTCTCCGTCCGACTGTGAGGCTTCAGCGACTCCCGGGGAAAGTAAAGACTTAAGGGACCGTAGTCCTACAGAAAATAAAACACACAGGAAACAAGTCAACAAGAAATGGGTTTTAGTTTTGAATATCGGTGAGGGAAACAATAGGTTTGGGTCAGTAGCAGTAAACTCAGAACTCAGACTAACACCAATGCTCACTGACGATGTACACAGTGTATGTTTACAACCTAGAATACTGTTGTTGTTTTTTAAAAGCTGGGAGTGAATGAGAACCACGGTTGTCTCAGACCTGCTTGTGGCAGCTGTCCGCGGACACCAGCTCGTTGTTGGTCTCACAGAGAGTGACCTGTCCACGGGGGAGCGGAGCGGGGAACAACGCCAAGGAGCACATCGCCGAACACCTGCAAGCGATCATATGTTTACGACACATCACGCCACTGACGGCATTTACCTACCTCTAGATCTACCTCTTATCTACCTCTAGACCCCCGTAACATCACTGCAGTGACCATAGAAACACTGCGTTCAACGTTGCATTCATAACCCAAACATAACAGCGTCAATAACCCACCAGGTGTGAGCGCTAACTTGTTGGCTAACTAGCAGTGTTTTCGTTGAGGCTCCAATGGCAATGTGTCATATGACTCCAAATGTATTATCAGCAGGAGCGTGAGCTATACGTGTGCTGTTTTTAACAGCTAACTAAGAGTTTAAGGGTTTTAGGTGGAGTAAACGCGTAGAGTAAATCCATGTGTAACTCACTTACTATCCCGCCGAACACAGCGCGACTCTACTGGAGTCGACGGAGGACAAACACTGCGAGGCGCACTACGTTGTAAAAGCCGTTGTTGGAAATGCTGCCCCCTTCAGGGTGACTCATTAATAACATCCAAGTGAACTACTCCAACCAATAAACCGAAACATTAGTGCAATCTTTTAAATTCCATTATCTCTTACCACAATAATAAAAGCGCATCATAGCTCATCAATGGACAATTTATAATCATAATGTTTCTAGTCATTACAAACAATGCATTTATTTATGTATTTAATACGTGGTATTATTTATTTATTTATTTGTTTATTTATTTATCTCGCTGCAATGTGTGACATGAAACGTTACTGGCAAAATAACAAAAAAAGCAGAGCGAGACTCGCGCCCCCTTGTGGGGAGGCTGCAACTCTGTGACGTCAATTCAGCACTTGGACGGAGACAGCTCCCTCCCCCAACCCCGTGCGCGTCTCACGTTCCATGGGTCCCCGGTTATTGATAACACAATTTGCCCGCTGGGATTCGTTCTGATAACGTGAACGCGTGGTTTGAGAGTCTAGTGGAGCAAACAAGAGACTACCTGCACCGACAAAAACAACGACTTGTTCATTATCCCTGCAAGTAGGTCCTGCAAACCGGAACCCACCCCTTCCACTTGACAACGCGACATCAACCAGGCAAAAAGGTATGGGAATGTCGTCCTATCAATTAATGCTGGTTAAATAACAAATTAGGCACTTCAAGCATGATGCCTTTGCGTCCTGCGGTACACACCGCTCACATTGCACCAATGAATCGTTGTTGCCAAAAGCAAATCAACGTCGATTACTGTTAAGAAATTATACATGTGTAGTAGTGAGATAGCCCATATTACGAAATATTTGTGTTGATGCCAACATTCAGTAAATCTACAGGCGCTGCGGCAGTTTTACGTGGTACGGACTGTAGTGGGATTTGGGCTTCAATGCATGCACGTCGGCTATGATGCTACTGAGTGTCATCATCGCATCCTCGGTTATTTAAAGATTGATCTTCCTGCGTTTGTGTGCAGTGCTCCTTCCCACGGGCCTGGTGTTATTTTCCATTTCACGCTTCCAGTTCACAGCCGTCGCCGTTCTCCTCACGCGGTGGTGGTGCAGTAAATGGGCTCGTGTAGACTATGTGAATTAGATACATGTGCTTTCTGTCTTTCTCTCCTTCCTCTCGTTTTTTTGCTCTCCTCTCGCATAGGCGCGCTTGACACACACACACACACGCGCGCACATACACACACGCACGCACACACACGTGCACACATACACACACACACACACACACGCGCACATACACACACGCACACACACACACGTGCACACATACACACACACACACACACACACACACACACACGCACACACACACACACACGTTGAAAAGGTTATGCAATTTTTCCACATTGTTCATGTAGTAGTCATGTTAGTTTTGTCGACTCGTCTGTTTTGAGTCCTAGGACAAATACTCAGCAATGCTGCTTCGTTGATGTTATTAAACAAAAGAGGGTTGTGAAAAGTACCACCTCGTAGACAATTTCATTCATAAAAAAACCCGTCTCGTGTCAGTGCGATGTCCTCATGGCCTCAGATCTTTTTGTCCGTGTTGACACGAATCTGACTGCACCAATTTAACCTACTGTGTCTTTTAAAATGTACATCTGGTTTGGCGTGTGACTTATGGAGAATGAATAAAGAAAACGCCACGGAGTGTTGCAACAACGTACCGTAAGCCCTACGATATGATAGGTAGAATAGAATATGGCTGCAGTGCTACTGTGGTGCTGTCCAGCGCTGAGAGTAAACAGGAGTAGTGAGGCGGTAGTACTCGGGCCTTGAAAGGCTCACAGTAAATTGAAATCGGTTTCCTCAGATTGTGCTATAGACCGCCTTTGGACATTTTCTAATGCATCTCATTTCCACGCATCCTCTTCCTCAAGGTTGACTCTTCCTCTTCATCCGTTGATCTCCCATCGACCCTAACCTGCCGAGGCGGGGGACCCCCTGATGAGTGGGACCTGTATCCATGAGCCCCACGCCCCCTCCCCTTCCCTCTCAGGCTTCAGCACCCCCCTCTCAGAGTCCCCCTACCGACGGATCGATGCCGAGACCCCTGCCTGCACCCCAGAGACGGACCTGACCCCTACGCAGTGTGTCCTTCGCAATGTGCTCTCCATTGACACGGGTGGACAGGTGGTGCCTGGGGGAGGCCCTCACACCTGTGGCTGCAGCCCCACTCCCAGTGATGGACCCTCGGGACACTTTGACAACAGCGTGTTAAAGCTGCACGAACATGAGGCCTGTCAGTGTGGTGGCAGCGGCGGCGGGGGGGGAGGGGCGGAGGCGGGGCTTAGCTCGGAGGCCGGCGCCGTCCGTGGCCAGTCGGACAACATCCGACTCCAGTCGGGGAGTGGGGGTTTTTTGGAGGGACTGTTTGGGTGCCTGAAGCCCGTCTGGACCATGATTGGAAAGGCCTACTCCACAGAACACAAGCATCACCAGGAAGGTACGTGGAGCAAAAATAAACCAGGTTCCAATTCGCTGATTGCAAAGGATCCGCTGTTTGCAGCGGATTGTTTGAGTGCAGGCGAGCGTCTATCGACCGCCTAGTGATTCTGATCATATACTGATGCAGTGCCGCAAAACAGAGAGCAACTACTAGATCAGGGAGGTACGTCAATTAAAATTGCTTCAACGTGGACGTCAAACAATATATTAAACAGTCAGAGTTTCCTCGTAGACTCCGTAGATCGATTGTAGCCACTGAGAAGGCCCTCAGGCCTGGGGCGAGGCGGGTTCTTGACCAGGCCTATCTATTGTTTTGTCATTATCCTCATCCCTCTTCCTGCCACCCCGTTCCACTGTACTCCAACAAGGCAGATCACTGCCTTGGGGCGATACACTGCTCACTGACAACAGTCCCTTCAGCTACTACTGTGGCCATATGTGCGTCTGCCTCCACCAGGCCAGCTGGGGATTCAAGCACATCAGAGGACTTCGTGAAGAAGCGGTCTACTGAATGCATCGCCTTCATTTTGCCAAGCTCGTCTCATTAATTACTGTCCATCTTCTCTCGTGTATTTGCGTGGTCTCTCGCTGGCGACAAAGTCAAACGATGAACAGAGCAGACTATGTGGAGTGGATTCCTTATTGCTCTGCACTGCTGACTGATTTCAGCATTGGGAGTTGGTCTTGTTAGATGCATAAATGTGTTTGTGTGTGTGTGTGTGTGTGTGTGTGTGTGTGTGTGTGTGTGTCTGTGTGTCTGTGTGTCTGTGTGTGTCTGTGTGTGTGGGTGTGTCAACAACTGACCAAATGGAACTCATGCAAATAGTGACGGGCGCCAGGTTTGTCACAAGTTTTCTGTCCAACTGATGCGCAGCACATTTATGAAGGGAAAGAATAAAGCTACTTGTGTAACGCCAATGAAGAAGCCTCTTGACGAGGCCTTGTGGTAATAAGGATGGAGTACAGGAACAGGTACGTTTGAGATGGACCTGCAAGATGTAGATGACGTTTAAATGCAGCATTACAATGGCAGAGGCCACTGTTATTTTAAATTAATGATTTTCCTTTGGTGGGATTTTTGCATAAAATCCCAAAGATGGAAACCCAGCTCAGAAGATATAATGAAGGTAAGCTTTTCATTGTGCAAAGGTTTACACAATGAAACGTTTTCCTCATGGACCCTCAAACCAATGATGGTGACCAACCATGATCTTTTCCGCGACTTCTAGAATCCTGGGAGGTTCCTTTCGAGGAGATCTCGGAGCTCCAGTGGGTGGGCAGTGGAGCCCAAGGAGCCGTCTTCCTCGGCAAGTACCACGGAGACGACGTCGCCGTGAAGAAAGTGAGGGACATCAAAGAGACCGAGATCAAACACCTTCGAAAACTCAAGCACCCCAACATCATCACCTTCAAGTAAGGGAGCTAAAGAAGGCCGGCCTCTGGAATCCTATATCTACAAGTAGGACTTTGATACAATGGTGCGATCACCCTTTAGCCTAATCTCAGATCCAGCAGTCCTACTATGTTCTAGCAGAACGTCTGGGGGGGGAGGGCGCAGAGCCTGGGCCCGGAAACCAAAAACGGCATGGGGCGCTGGTATGCCTTGTATTAACTTGACTTGAAATTCTACAGAAGAAAACTAATTTGCGCGAGTGGATGAAGCCTTCAGAAGGGGATTTTAATATGTGTATGTCTACAGTGGCCAGACTACACAGTGTTGATTTGAAACCTTTACTACTGCTGGCCGAGTTTGTGTTCGCCGATTATGCGGTTACAGATCCCCGCCTCCAGCAACATGATTGGTGGAAAACAAATATGAAGCGAAAGAACATGAACCACCCAGTTCACCCAGATTTGAGCTTGTCTCCCATCAGACTTTAGATGACTTTCAACATTCATCTGAAGTCTGATTTGTGAGACTTTTCCTTCCCCCAACCGCTCAGCTAACTGTAACCCTTGTATTTCGGTCCTTGCATAGGGGTGTCTGTACTCAGGCTCCATGCTACTGCATCCTGATGGAGTACTGCGCCCAGGGCCAGCTCTACGAGGTGCTCCGGGCCGGCCGAAAGATCACTCCGTCCCTCCTGGTGGACTGGGCCATGGGCATCGCCGGGGGCATGAACTACCTCCATCTCCATAAAATCATCCACCGAGACCTCAAGTCACCCAAGTATGTCATACCCCAAGTTCTCACCAATACCGCAACCTAGCGTAAGCCTAGCATAAGGCAGCCATTTAGATATGTGGTTGATGCATACTGTGCTTGGCAGAACCTAAATACGTATGTTTTGAATTAAACTCCATGGGAAGTACACTCCAGTTGACACACGCAGCCAGGTAGAACAGAGACAACATGTACAAATATGGAGAGGTCTAGGAGCCTCTTGTCTTGGGGACATGAGACGGCCATCTCACGGAGCCGATAAGACACGTTGATTATACCTAATCTAAGTGTATGACGCGAGGTTTTAGTGTGAATCAGGGGATAGGCTTATCATGTTATATCACAAATCAAATCTGAGAGGAGACGTTGTGCATCCACATCACCTTGGTCTTTACAATGGGACATCACAGTCGCTGGTCTGCTTGTTCCTGTTTTCTTGTCAGCATGCTGATCACCCATGATGACCTGGTGAAGATCTCTGACTTTGGCACCTCTCGGGAGCTCAGTGACAAAAGCACCAAGATGTCCTTTGCCGGCACAGTGGCCTGGATGGCTCCTGAAGTCATTCGGAACGAACCAGTGTCAGAAAAGGTGGACATTTGGTAAGTCTGAAAAAGCTCTTATGTCTGACATATTTATTGACATTTATTTATTTTACTAGTGTGTATATATATATATATATATATAGAGAGAGAGAGAGACACAGAGAGAGAGACAGAGACAGAGACAGAGACAGAGACAGAGACAGAGAGAGAGAGAGAGAGAGAGCGAGAGAGAGAGAAACATTTAAGGTCAGTTCTTGATGTTATGATCTGGAAGCTTTTTCCTGAGTGTTTTCTAAAGTGCTACATCAATACAATAATGACTTTTGATCTTCCAGGTCCTTCGGAGTGGTATTATGGGAG
>OMNS01011143.1:1638-11638 GCA_900303225.1 Laemonema laureysi | reverse complement strand
AGGAACCAAGCCTCCCATCCCCTGTTCAAACCGCCACATCCCTCTTATCACCATGGAAACCGCTCAGGCAACGCTACACTGTAGGCAAGACAAGTTTGCGTTGGAGCGCGTAATGGATTTATGTTGCAATGAAAGTTTAAATTAAACGTTGCCCTCACCCACAAAGACACTCTTCTGTTTGTGACCTAGAAGGACGTGGGCGTCGTTGACAAGCATGTCAGTAGCATGTTGCTGCGTGGGCCGGTGTTTCTTTCAACATACATCACTGATCGTACATGGTGTTGAACCAGCTGGTCACTGATCAATAATAACTATAGATATGTCTGGCCAAGCGAAAAGAAAAGAAAACGCCTCAACTAATCATCTTCCTGTTTTGGAGAACTTTGAAAATATCATGGTCTCCTACTTTACTGGATTCCCAGAGGTAACCACCCACGCATTTGAAATAAAATCATCTCTTACTTTTGTTCTCTGTGTAATATATTCACATAGCACAGGACAACAGAAGGAGGATCAAGCAGGCGAGGCAGGGATATCAAACACAACGTATTCATAGGATTGCGAGAGTTCCCCGTGGTTGGCGGACAAACCCTCGCAACATATGTGGTACACAGGAGACCAGCAACAACAAAACACCGCTCAGAGGTGATCTCCGTTGTGTTGTGTGAGAGTGAACCTCCAACTTTAACCTGTGGTTTTCAGTCCAGATAATGCTTGGATGTAGCCTAGCTTAGTTTATGTTTTGCGAGAACACAAACCTCCATTTGCTTGGAAGTAGAGAACTTTAACCTGGCTTAGTTTATCTGTTTGGATTCATCCAAGGAAACAGGGAAGCTGATTACTATTATTATGTTTTACTTCCCTGGATGAATGACGTTTATCCAGGGAAGTTCCATGCTACCCGTGTGCCCATGAGCAAGGCCTTGGATTAGATTACATTATAAAATATAACACTGTCAGGGTTAAGGATTTGATAAATGCATACATTATCTTATAGTATAACATCATTGTTCCTGTTGATACAACTACAACTACTACTAACTAGTGTTATTAACAGTATGCATAATTGTGTGCATTTACTTTCCAAAATGTAATCTGCGCCTCATGAGACCAGGACCACGTACATCATCAACACATCCACTATAAATACCTTAATGTGGGCAGGAATCGAACTTGAGACTCTGTGATTACGCAAGGGTCAAGCGACACGTGGGTAGGATGAAGCAGAGCATCTGCAACACGTGACACGCGTGTTTTAATGAGTCCTCGCGGGAGACAATCAGCACGTGTTTTTTAAACGCTTGCTGCCAATACTATGGATCACTGCAGATGTTACGCCAATACACATCTGGATGCCAATTACAGCTGCGCTGCTTCGCTGATCTCAGCGCTACGAGGCTACGCTCTGCTGGTCACAATGCTTATCTATGTACATATTCATTATGTTTATTTCTTTCATTAAATCTGTACTATAGAACTTTTTTGAGAAGGGTTTAGGCTTAAATACGGAGTAAAATGCAACATTCAGTCATGTAGGAGCAGCTTTCGTTTCATCCAACTTACAAGTGAGGCTGAGAACAATCTTAAGTATACAGTCAAAGTTGGAGGACCGATTATAAACTTTATGTGCGGCACGAACAACTTTGTGACTGAAGCAACCAGACAGGAGTGTAGCGCAGCTCCATGAACCACAAAGACAAGCTAGCTGCCAGGTTCCCCCAACACAGACCGACACCCACAACCGTCTCTGACTGCAGGTTTCAATATATAAATACTGTATATATGCAGGTGGTAGAGTTGGCAGCCAGACCTTTTTGTTACAGTGCCTAGACAAGAGTGTCAGGCCTGTCTCCCTTCTGTAAAGACACGCTCGTCGTAACTCAGGGTGTGCAGGTCGCCTCCTGACTTTGACTTTCACTTTAATTAGGACAGATAAAGTGAGCCGAACGCTTGCACATCTGTTATTCACAGAGAGATCTTCGGGAGGGAAATGTCAGCACGACTGTCTCGGCGAAGACATTTTTTCTCCTTCCTCTGCTAAGCTAGTTTAGCGGCGTGTGTTTGGCTAGCCGGATGCTACTTTATCAACTTCTTTCTAAATGTCAAGAAAAAACATTTAAAATCGGAAAGATTGTCGGAGCTGAACAACTACAGGGGAAAACAACACAGAAATACAGGACAGGCACAATACAAACGTTATCTTATTGAGAGATTGGAGGTGTAAAGGTGACATTTTGTTCAGGAGGAGGTGGGTTTAATGTGGCTGACAAGATAAAGTCAAGGATTCTTTTTTATTTTCTTAACGCAGATACGGAGAAAGGTCGGCAAGAGTTTACGCTGTGAATCTCATTTACGTTTATTTTCTTGCCAGACAAGCTCATATTCAGACACACACACACACACACACACACACACACACACACACACGAGTTGGCCCTGTCGCTGTGCTAAAGAAAATCCAAAGCAGCAATGAATGAATATCTTACTGAATGAAGACGAGAGATTCTAACACAGCGCTGACTGACCACCGGGAGTCTCTCTCCTGGGAGGGTCTCGGTCTCTTGGCACGTCCGTCGTTCCCCCCGTGTGGGTGGATGGAGGCGCTCTGCTTCCTACAGGGAGCACCGATAACAAAAAGGAAAGTCAAGCTCAGAGTCCTGTGCTCGGAGATACATTTTTCAGGCCGACATCTGCAGATAGGGGTCACTTATGTTCATAATCGACCAGGAACGCAAAACACTCCTGGCTCTGGTTGTGAGACTTTCATAAAGTCATATTTGAATGCGGGCCCACAAAGCTTGCTTTAATATTAAGGGTTATAGAACTAAACTGTTAAAACAGTTTGCTCATTCGCTGTTTACTTTCTCCATCGAGTAGCTTCTGCCCAACATCTCAACAGACCTACTCACGTTGAGAGTGGAGCCAAAACGGGCACTTCTGAAAGTAAATAAAAGTGTATCATGGCATAGAGGTCAAACGTGGAAGCAGAAGCATTTGAATTCTTAAACAGCAACATCATTCAAAAGAGGTTTGGACTCTGGAGGTTGGTAAACAAACGGGGGGAAAAAAATAACTGAACGCTGGAGTCATAAGTTCAAAATGTCTTTTATATGGAGACACTTGCAAGTAAGGAGCTCATTATCAGTCCCAGGAAGACCCCCGTTATCTTCCCGTTGGAATTACAGCCAGACAACTGAGGCTGCGTCAACATAATTGATGTTCTCCTCATATTGCCTGTGTAAAGTGAGTAATAGCAGCTCCCCTCTCTAAAGGTTCTTCTCCTTCCATCCCATAATAGCTCAGCTGGGAGCTGCAATGGTTCACGAGGACAAGTGGTTTATTGCTAGTGCTTTCATCTTACATACCTTGCTCATGGAAGCCGAATTTGATGATTAAGTTGCTCTCCAAACTCGGTTAAAAATAGACGTTCTTCGCGAACGTTAACAATTCTCAATGCCTCATAAAGGACCCCTATCTCACCACCAGGTGTGATGTTGATGAATGATTAGGTAGATCAATCTACCAGCCCACCCAGTGGACTGTGCCCAAACCCGGATCTATCCATAAGACGGCGAGGTGGACACTCCCACTGGTGATTCTGAAGTGGCTTGTAATGACTAAACAGCATCACACTCAGTGGGCTTTTAATGAAAATGACACAAAACCTGGTATCACCTCACGCAGAGATCCACTAATTTGGTATTTCCCTTCCACCCAAGCAAAACGCCTTTTTTCCCCCCATTGCACACCGCAACGGGGAAGCGAACACTACGTCTCATACAAGTGATCCACGTACTTATTTAGTTCTTTCTTTCTTCAAGGGTTCCTCTTAGCCCCGAGGACTCAGATCCTCCAGGAACAGAGGCTGTCTGGATCGCCGGGCCTGTTTGAAGTGTAAAGCAGCACACTGGCCATAGACTGCAGCCCAACACTAGTCAGGTAACTGTCTGTGTAACTGTCTAAAAGTCTTGATTTTGCTTTCCTTATGTGCTTCTTCATTCGCCCCAGAAGGAAATATTGGTTTCAAGAATCATCGAGGAGTGAAGCACCATGGAAATCGCTTGGCTGGGCGAAGGGAGTGTAAGAAACGGTCTTCTCTAAAAGTGTTCCTGCAGTCAAGAGGTTTGTAGAACATCTCTCTTAACCTTGTTAGGCTAAGAAGACCTCAGAAGATTGCCTTGTAATAAGATTGTCCCTCTGTAAGACTGAAACACTGATTGATTAATCCCACACAGACTCCAAACTCAGCCTGTGATATTTCATTGTAGGATGGAGAAGGAGGTACCAAGATGGATTGTTTTGGAAAGTATTTTGAAAGGGAAGTTGTTGATACTGCCTCGCTTTTAGTAGAGAGATGATTTTGTATTTCTTTACAATAACCTTTACTTAAAAAAGGAGGTACAACCACACTCCTTCAGGGAAAGGATTTGAAGTTATCCCACCTCCTGTAAGGCGGAATGAACAAAGGGAGGAATGGGCCAATGAGAACACAGCGATGTTTCAAATCAACACAAGGAGTAGGCGAGGAACCACGGAAAACCATGTCACTTTTCCACCAACCGCTGTCTTCAAAAGAGCTTCGAGGTTTTCATCTTGAGCAAAAAACACACACAAACACATTTTTCTAAAATGTATGCTTACACCTGCTAAATGGATGACACCGAGGTATAGCGGGGTTGGTGGGCATAGGAACCATGATGTAACAAAGCTTCACAACACAAGATCCTGGAGGCTCCTCCGAAGCAAACTCCACCAAACGATGTGTGGTGGAGTGAAGTGGAAAAGCATATTGTCTTGTGCAACTGAATTATGCTGTAGTTTTACTGTCTGGCGAAAATACCCTGTGTACATGTATGAATACAGAATATATAAACAGAGGAACTTCTGTACATTATTTGTATACATTTGTCACCACACCTTATAGCATGAAGATGACATAGAACACACTGACCCTAACCAGGATCCTCACTGTAGGTCTCGGCTGTAATGTGGAAAACTTAAATGGAATATGAATGCAGCATTAACACATTGGTCAAAAGCTCACTTGAGAGAGTCATCATATTTCATCCTGTGGTCCTGATTAAACATGCAGGCGTCGCAGGCTAATGCACATTATGTAGCACTCTGCGGTAATGGTTTGAAAGCTCCCTCTGTAAACCGACAGATACAGGTAGACCACTTGATCAAAGCACTAAGACTGGGCCAGTATTTAGGAACCACTTACTGTCCCCATGGGAGCCTTGTGTGAGACAGAATACAAAAACAAATACAGCAAAAAGAAAACCTCTTCTCACCTCTTGCTCGCCGACTCTTGGCTTCACCCAAGAGCATCAGTCATTCTCTGTGGCTTCTCAGCCTCTTCAGCGAGCGTCGTTTTAACCTCAAGGCCTTGTTATTCTATGGAACTGTTTGAATGTGTTCACGGGACCGGAGCTCATTTAGGATTCATTAGAAGGAAGTAGCAACAAACATTACGTCTAAGAAAAGGCCTTCTCCTTGAAGGAAATGTTGGATTGATTTGTTGTCAATGAATTAAATAAAACTAAAAGGCTCAGTGCAGCGTCTCAGCCATCCACCGTTGGGGTGCGTCCAATCCTAAAAGAGCCCTTGCTGGTTTTCAATTGGCGTTCCCAGTTAGCAACACGTTATCGCTGTCCATTCGGCTACGGAGCTTCCATGCCAAGCCCCCTCGGCTAAAGGCATTAAAGACCTTCGAGAGCCAGATACGAAAGGGAAGAAACAAAAAGGGTGACCTACATTTAGAGGCCATTCCCCGAGGTTTGGTGGTCTTTTGAGACGTTCCACGTTATGCATGAGGAAAGTTGTACCGTCGCTACGGTGCGCTAATGTACGTGTAAAGAGCACTCTGCAAAACCCTGAGTTCATATCTCTGCAAGGAGCGTCATTTATCAAATAATCTAGAATCTGGGTCCATGTCCATGCTCACAGCACACAGGAGAAGCCCATAGCTCCCAGTATCTCTGAACACACATTTGCTAACTCACTTGCTGCTTTACATAACATCTCCAGAGACCCAAGCCAAAGGGTCTATTATAAAAAGTACATATAGATTTCAAAGGTAGTTTCCATAACAGCTTAAGGGCTAATGCTAATGTAAAATACTTGCTGCAAGCTTTGTATGTTAAGTTTATCCCAGGGCAGTGAATTCACCCATTCACACACAAATTCACCCATTCACACACAAATTCACCCATTCACACATAAATTAATTTCAGCCAGCAGATGCTGAGAATAGAATCGCCAAACCTGAAGTTGTCAGGTGACCTACAACCAGTCCCAAAGTCATCCAAGCCAAGGATGCTAACGATGCTGACCTTGAGGTCACAAGGTCATCCAAGCCAAGGGTTGGCCCTAACCCTAACCCTTGACCTTGACCTTGAGGTTGCACTGGTGGAAGTTAGCAAACAGGACAAACCCCTATGGGTTAGTTGGGCCAGCAGAGGACCAAATGCAACCCCTATTCACACCTGCTGTGATTATTGTCAATACAAAAAGTTTGAATATCAACGCAATAAAAAAAGTGGACGTCAGCGAAGTGACGACCAAATGTAAAAATAATTCCTCATCTTCTTGACATCAATTCACCGAGTGAACAAACAAACTAATAAGAGAATAGATAAATAATAACACACACACACACACACACACAGGAGGAGAATCAGGAGGATTCATTGGCTTACAAGGACTTGATTGGATCCATGCAATAGTTGAATGACCCCCTACATATCATAACAGGGCTTTAAAGCTGTCGTGTGGTTCTTCCTCCGGTTTAGATCTGGAGATACGTCAACCTGACAGAGCTTTTATCTTCCACAGCGAGGCTGCTTTCTAAATTCAGCAGCAGAGAGCGGTTGGAGTTCAGAGCAGGAGAGGCCCAGAGTATAATGGGTGTACGTAATTCTGCTTAAAACCATCAAACACTTCCTGTCACCGGTTGGCGGATCAAAGCAGTGGCTGTGAATAACACAACACACAGGGAGTTGTTTTCCGAGCGGTGGGAAGACAGTATTAAGGCTTGGAGAGAGTGATTTATTGTCTTCAGACAAGCATCCATTAAAGGTGCAGGTACCTTCTTACAGGTGCACATGGGGGTTTGAACCCAGGAACACCCTAATGACTACCCTATCTTGCCCCTGGATGGAACGAATACATCAATTGTAGCATAAAATGTTACTTTTTTTAAAAAACATTTTTGACATATATCTCAGTAATGGCTTTTTTTGGAAATATTGCAACAGACTTTTACAGTGACATTTAATTCTAAGTAAGTCAGTAAAAGCTGAGCCCAATTGAAGCCTACAGTAAATATCGGAGCAACCATAGAGGAACAGGCTCGCACATTCAACTTCTATTCTGTTCTCGTTGTGTTTTGTTAGTGGTGATGGTCTGTGTCCGTTTGCCCTTGAGCAACGCTAAGCTGAGACTCCCCGGTGGCGTTGGAGGAGGAGAAGGAATTCTGTCTCTTGCGCTACCACTGACAAGAGCATTGAAACAGAGCATTGAAACAGAGCATTGAAACAGAGCATTGCAGGGAGATCACTTTGATTTCATTCCCATGAATGATTATGGAGGAATTCCAAGAAAGAGGATCTGTAACACTGTGCATAAAAATGTGTGCCGATGAAAAATGTGAAAATAGCAACAACAAACACAATATGCATATGATTAGATGCACACATTTGCATATACTGTATGTGTCATAATATTCAATGCACTTCATGGAAAGCAGACAGCGTTGCATAAAAAAACAAGCAATTACTGATTTTTTTTCATCATTTCAACCCCTATGGTGAAACAAAAGCGAACAGCGCTCAGAGAGACAGACAGGCGCCCTGACAGACAGACATCCACGCTGGCGGGCAGACAGACCGAGAGACAGATGGATGGAAGTTAATAAGCTGTATCCCAGGCGTGTGTGAAGAATGTTGTTCTTCAGACGGACTTAGAATTCAAACAATAATTTGGATGAACAATAATCAAACAGCCTCTTTCATGGAACCCTCCATTGATTGGACATCAGATGAGGACCTGCGTGGGGACCACAGCAGGCTGATAATCAAGCCGCTGGTGTGTGTGGTCTGTACTTTTAGCGAGCCCACAGGAATGCCATCTAATTGATTTTCAGAATGATCGGATGGTCGGATACAAGGAGTGTTTTTTTGGGGGGGTTGTTTATCAAATTTAAGTAGCAGGGTGCGGTAATGATTAGCATCAGGAGATGCAGTGAAACGAGAGGCATGCGAAATTAGCCCATGAATCAGCAATACTTCCTGCGACTAAACGCTGATATCATTCAAACGAGGAGTGGTGACTCGTATACTTGTTTTCTTGGGGAATTCGCAATAATTCAATGAAAATAATAAAAAAAATGTTAGTCGATAATATTTTTCTGCCTACTTATCCAAAAGCCATCTTAAAAACTAAGCTTACTTAAATCTGCACAAGTTTTGGTTGTTCGGATAATCACTAATCTCTTGGAAGAGCGTTGTAGAGCAGTTGTAGATTTTCTAGGAATAGACGAAAGACTACACATGGTGGTGCTGAAAGAAAAATCCTGAATCTAAACATTTAAAAGAGGAACAGCAGGCCCCAAATAAGCTAAATTGATCAACACATTGTAGCGATCTGAAACCAGTTGATACCCCCAGATGTTTTCTGTCAAAGGGAACATCTGGACTTGGCCAAATGCAATGATGTAAAATCTTGCTCCTGAAAGTGATGTCCTGTGTTATTCTCCAGGCTCTCATCATCTCTATGCTATAGAACGTGTGAGGGGCTGACGTTGTCAGATTCATAAAGAAACCAAGTTGAGGGCTCACCTTGCGAGGATGTTCAAATATGCACGGGCCGGCGTTGGGTGGAGCCGTAATAGACAGGTCATGAATAAGACATCAGCGGCAGGCCCTATGGATCGCTCCGTCTTGTCCTGTGTACACAGGCTTGACTTCCCATTGATCCTCGCATAGACGCCTCATTACACAAGCTGCCCGCGAGTGTTATATGATTTGGCAGTAATATATATGCCATTAACTATATGAAGCGCTGCTAAATGATGGATTGCACCTCAGACGGAAATGTATGATGCTACCAACAGATTTCAATTAACCTTGTAGTGGCAAGATGACCCCAGGTCTAGAAAATGGGCGAATGGTAATTTGAGGGCGTTGTAATGTACCCACATTTCCCCTCGGGGATTAATAAAGAACATCCAATTTCACATGATTGTTTCATTTCTTTCTGAAGAACTCTTGATCTCCGTGTTCCTCCTGCTTGTTCAATCAGTTTCGTCTTCCCTATTTTTGTAGTTTCATCTTATGCTGTTTTAACTCGCACGCCGTTCGCTAACATGCTTTTAATCTTAGTTTCGTCTTTTTAATATTCTGTTCTCTGTGTTTTTGTCGGTTATATTTTATGCCGTTTCAACTCACATGCTGTACAGCACTTTTGGTCAACTTGGGTTGTTTTTGAATGTGCTTTATAAATAAAATGTACTTCACTTGAAAGCTCCTCGTCGTCAGACAGTTTTTTATCAGGAGAACCTGCTTGTCTCCCCGTCCTACGGAAGGAGACTGGATAGCAGCAGATGGCAGCAGTCACGAACCTCGTCATCAATCTCCCGGCCCAACAACCTGACAGCCACTCCGCTGCAACGTTAACGCCGGCATCCATTTTGTCATTTGCATTCCATGTTGGCCCCACTGGCGCTGTAATCTAGAGAGGTTAAGCTGCCGTTGAAAACACCGCCCTCCGCGTCCACTACACCTGCGAGAAGATATGTCTACCAAGTCCTGTGTTTTTCAAACAGGAAGGAGAAGACAAACGTACGCGGGCTCCTGCCTGGCCTGGGAGGAGGACAGCGGGGAGCCGTCTCCCGGAAATGTGACGTGAGATTTGAAGCTTGTCGAGTTGACAAAGCGGAGGCCGTCATCTGTGAAGGAAAACAGGAAGGAAAACAAAATGGACGCTCCACTTGACCAAC
>OMNS01011128.1:1615-11662 GCA_900303225.1 Laemonema laureysi | reverse complement strand
CACTTTCAATACTTGAATTTTGAGTCATTAACATTCTGTACTGCCCACCATCAGTGGGTTCTGTTTCCTGTATTGACTTCCCTTCATGCCAAATGATCTATTTTTTTATTTATTTTTTATTTCTTAAATGTAGGTTGCAAGGGAAAAGCAGCAGGGGTTTGGTTATCACATCATTTGAAATTATTTCTGCGGGCGCTAGCTAGTGAGCTACGTGTTCTAGCCCAGCAGTGAGCATGGACTGTGTACACCTCGCCCCCAGCAGGATGTCTGGCTAGCTGAGGTATGGCTGCAGATATATAGAGAGAGAGAGGGTATAACCGTATGTGAGAGAGAGAGAGAGAGAGAGAGAGAGAGAGAATCAAAGAAAGAGAACAACAGAGAGAACGAGAGAGAACGAGAGAGAGCAAGAGTATCAGAGAGAGAGAGAGAGAGAGAGAGACGCGCATAACAGAGAGAGAGAGAGGAAGAGAACAAAAGAGAGAGGGAGGGAGAGAGTGAGAATCAAAGTATCAGAGCATATCAGAGAGAGAGAGAGAGTCTGTCAACAGGGTCTCTTTTAATCTTCACAGGTACTGCAGGATGTCAAGATGTTTTGTTGACCTCCAGTAACCCCTCCTCACTCTCTCCTATCTGTCCATCACCACTCCTCTCCTGCTCACCAATCACATCTTTTCACCAAAACCTGAACAGCGCACCAGAGAGTATCATTTGAGATCATCAGTGCAAATCTCTGACCCCAAATCCACAATAAATCACTTCGACGCCACGAAGAAGCAACTTGTTGTTGATGTTTGGAGGATAAAACTTTTGTCCCTGACGAATTTTTCAAAGGAACCATTGTGAACCATTATTTTCATCATAATAATGAAGATAATTAATTAGTGAAATGCCCTACATTGGCGTGTTCTTTCTGATGAGCAGCCAGGAGAAAAAAATTAATATATTTGTAATAATCTAAAACCTAAGTTACAAAAATGATTACAGTTCACAGATTACTACAATTATAATTGATTACTTTTGCGTCAATCAACGAATGATCAATTAACCGCTGCAGCACTAATTGCTGTGAACCGCCCCGCTGATCACTTCCTTCTTTGGACTGCAACACGACACCACTAGAGCCACCAAGTGTGACTCCGTGTCCATGTTGTCGGTTGACGTTAGGAACTCACCATCGTAAAACGATGACAAGCTAGGATGCATCAACAAAGAGTGAATCACTGCCGGTAGTATTCACAATGAGAGTTTCCTGATGGAGGTTACATCAGGACATCAAGTGGAGCCAGAACCAAGTCTACCCTGGCATCTCTGAGCATGTCTTGCAGTGGAAAATGGTGTTTCATCGCTCAGGAGGTTATCTTTGGGGTCTACTTGTGCACACAGAATGCACCACAGTTTAGTATATAGGCCTGTATTTATTGAAATACATGTTGTTTTACTGTTATGAGTTTCATTATGAGAGTCATATTTTTACTCATCCCAACATCTCACACCACTTCCTGTCCTAATATTAATTCCCCACTCCTCGGTTCCTCTGCAAGTTCCTTCCTCCAGTATCCCTCCTGAGCTCTCCCATCTGCCTCAGTTGTCTCCAAGTGGACCTAAAAATGAAGAACCATAACATACGATCCCAGGGGGATGTACCCTACTACATGCCTACTGACTATCTTGTCAGGAAAAATGTCAAAAACTGAATTAACATACTTCTCAAAGTCAGCTAACAAACTCCAGCAAAGTACAGCAGCCGTAAAGCCAATGGCCGTTAATCTCGACAGCCAGGAGGAAAAGCAACCCGAATCAGATTTTGAGCCATTGTTGTTACCAAGCAACCAGCTTAATTTACCAGCCCCAAACCATATATTATAGTAGATTAGTGGAGAGTAGGGGAAGGTACAAACAATTGACCAGACATCAAGCCATTAACTTTTGACGGGACCGAGGGAATGGAATAAGTTAGTCCCTCACAGGGAGGTCTGGTCACCCTGTGGTACTTTGGAGGTCAAACACAATACTTCCATTGATTTCTTCTGCTCTGCTTAAGCTGTTCAGCGACGGGAGCTTTGTGCAGCAAAACTTGATTTCGTCAGCACAACACATGTTGCAATTTGACCAGCGATAAGGACAAAACCAGAGCAGAAATCTGTCGAAAAACACTGGTCACCTAACAACCAGTGATTGACAGGTCTGGTGGACAAACTCTGGCCAATGGCCACATGGCCTTTAAAGTTAATTTTCCAGAATGGGAGCCTCAGCCAACAGGCTTCACATGGCAAGGAGACAAAAAATAATAGCCATGGTTGTGCTAAATTGTAATAATAGGAGAAGTTCCTGAACTGCAGTGTCTATGCAAATGAGTTGGATGCTCTTCACAGTGTTCACAGTGTATTTAGCGCCTGACATTTGTATCCAGCGACTTTCAGTGGATGCAGACACACATCATTAAGGCGCAGGGAGAGGTGAGGCATCCTGCACAAGGATCATTATGGGCGAGGCTGTGGGACGTTCAGGGATCGAACCCAGTGCCCCAGCGACTACATCATCTAGCTGCTGCTCTTGGCAATCAACTACTGACTCAGCATTTTGCATCACATCGCCGTGGCTTTGATATAAACTGAAGCCATGGCTGTAATTTCGTGTGTGACTAAGGATGAGCTTTGGAGAGACAATGACACCATCACAAACCATGCGAGGCACAATCCACAGGGCAGGCTGTTTGCTATTCAGAAGGGTAAAGTACGGGCTGGACCAGCTCTGCTTCGGTGACCCGGGGTTCTCTGGAGGCTCCTCTTGACGTCAGCTCACACACCATGTTCTGTCTGTTTTAGTGCTTTGTGAACTGCTCTGTGGCAAGAACTATCGGCCGGGTCAACAGAAATGTGTCAGAAAACACATTCGCTGCCCGTCCAAGGGTAGCGGCTGTGTTCTCGGCAATAGACAAGCTTAATCTCCGAGGCTGACTGACGTTCTCGAAAGGATATTGGAGCATGACAATACTTTAAAGTTGGGACAATCAATGTCAGTAAAACAGAACTAATTATTGCACGAAACGATTACCCAGCCCTGCCTGTTCTCATCTAATGGGATCCATCAGAAACACACTGAGCAATATGTCAAGCAAATCCCAATTGTTGGATAGTTAAGTTTGTATCATCTTGTGGTCTTATACTGTGCGGCACAGTCTTAGCAGCGGAGTAAGCAAGTCCGAGTCCACCAGTGATGACATCATCACTCCGAGTCTTCCACATATGTTGAATACAATGCCAGCACAGTAACCTCTGCTGGACTCATTTCCTGTCTACATTCAAAATGCCCCCAAAGTAGTTGACACAGCACAGCATGTTGTGTCTTAAAATAGCAGAACTGAAGAGCAACGTTCAGGAGGAATAGTTACTCAAGTATCTGGCAGGGTGTGAGAACATATCGATATTGGATGTCAATATCAATGACGAAACAATACAACAAAATGCCTATAATATTGTCCACTCATCAGGTTCTCACAGTTTCTTGTTCATTTGCAAGTACCCGTGCTACCCGTGTACCAATGCTAGTCAGGCATTGGTAGGCAATGCAGAACTAGTCTTTAACACTTTCATTTGGTTGGTTTCTGGATAACATCAACTCTAATAACAGACACAGAAAGGAGAGAAAGAGAGTAGGGGAAATAAAGGATGAGTGAGCGAGGCGAGGAAGGGAGAAAGAGAGAGAGAGAGAGAGTTTGTGATGACTAGTTGCCATTTTTGATGCAAAAGAAATCATAGCACACAAAACATCCACAGCTGGACTATTGTTCGAAGCCGACAGCTGTTGAGCAAGAGGGAGGGTTTTGAGTGCAGACGCTTCACCGCCATTCGTGACTGTCCTCATAATCTAGACCATCATCAGAGAAATGTGGGGCATTGTGGCCGCGAGAGACGGACTGCGTGTTAGTATTAGTATATAGTATTAGTATTGGGCAATACGTTGAACAAAACATAATTTCATTAGCAACGACAACCTTTATCAAACAATGGCATGGGTCATATTACTAAAGACTCTAAATATAGTTCAAATATACTGCGCGTGTGCGTTTCTCTCTCGTCACGGTTGTCACAAAGGAAATGCCGGGGTTTTTTAATGTTTGAATTTGACTACTGAGGCTTTGACTTAGGGTTAGGGGGGATTTTGTCACTGAGTTGACAGTAAAAGACACTGGTGTATTCTATCTAAACATCAGTATCCCCATAAACACTGCATTGAAAAGATTAACATTTAACATCAAAAGTTTAATAAGTCAAATAAGTTAAAAAAAAATTAAATAAAAACTACTCAAACTCAAAAAACGTATTCTCTATAATGTGAACAATATCTATGGTGCCATCTTATCATTCATATTGTATAGGCTATGCAGTGTGTGCATTTAACCACAGAAATAGAGCAAGCCATATTTAAGCATTAATGGTATAAACTGCATTGATAAAGTGGCTCTCTCCACTCGACAGCCCACTCACAAATGCCCACTCGCGTGTTCCCTGCAAAGTGACAAACCACAACCGACTACATTTTCCAGCTGCCAGTTTGACCCGTTAAACTTGAGTGAGTCACCCCTTCAGACTAAGACGTGCATTACCATAACTGTGCTCAAGATCATTTAAATGTCCGGTCCTCAAAACGCAATCGAATGCAATGGTTCCACGAAAAACTCCCACTGAAGCCGTCAAAAACCATGAAAAGGCCTCAATTTGCCTGGAGTCTCCACACAAAAGAGACTCTGTGAAGGACCCGGCAGTGGTATGGCTACCGTTTCTCGAGTGAAACACCCTCTTTAAAAGCCCCACAAGGAACACTTGCATATCCACCATGAGTAACGGCTACTGTGAACATGAAGGCAGCAAGGTAAATGTCATCCGTATAGCATTGCTCCATTGTCACTCCATCAGTCACTCCACTGCTGAAGGGGACACACAAGTCCCCACGATATCCATTCGGACGGAACGGAAATTCCGACAAAGGTGTTGACAACTTCTTGACCTGAACAGCAGGATATACTCTCAATGCGTCAGATTAGTCTGGTAATTCTGGTGAGGTCAGACACCAGGACTGCTTGTTACTAATGAAATTAAGACCGTGGGCCGCTGTGTTACATATGAGCGCACACAAGAGAAATGGTTACTGAAGAAAAGTGTACACTATTCCGCCCTGCAATTAACCATGCAGTCCTGCATGGTCCGCGACATCGGTTTTGCTTTATGTTGACCTAGACCTGTAATAACGCTGTTAGGCCGAATGTACGCCACAATTATTCAAAGTGCGGGATTATGTGCGAAGAAAATAAAGCCTATGTAAATTCCAGGAAAATGGCCACTTTATCGTTACCACAATCATCTTGTTTTGTATTTGTTTACGTTATGAGTTTCATCCAAATGCGCTTTGTAGAGGACACTGGAGTAGGCGTACAATACAGCTCCCAGTCGCTGTGAATGCATCAGCATCAGCAGCAGCAGCAGCTCTAAATACAACATGGCGAAATCTAATGAGACATTGGAGTCTCGCAAAAAATTGAAAAATTGAAATCGTAAACAATGTCTGGACGGGGGCGCCACGGAATGAAGCCAGAGTCGGCATGTTTCTGGACACAGAAGTGGCCTAAAACAATTCCAGCATGATCCAGAATGTTGCCTACTGCCATTTCTGTCAGCCCACAGATTAGTCAGGCCTAGCATATACGGGGACTGGATTTCCCCAAAACATGCCGCTGCATCCAGCCGAAACCAGTTTCTTGGCAACCAACGAGTAATTCAGGTACAAAATGCCTGTAAACCATTGTTGAGAGAAAAAAATGAAACCCATTGCCTAATGTACCCATAGCTCCACCAACGACTTTGTTCAGGGTTGCTAAAAAGACCTGTACAGCATGTCGAAATATAATAACAGTTGGATAGCAATTTAAACCAGATCATTAAGTCGGATAAAACACTGATTGGTAGATTTAATTACATCACTATACTGAGTAACAAGGTGTGAATAGTGGTATATGAAAAGCCTTGGATTATATTACATTTGTTTCATAGATGGTATCACCAAAGGAATCATTACTGTATTTGTACAGTATGTCCTATTATGTCCAAGCCAACTTTTGAGTCAATATTAACTGACGCAAGTTTAGTGTGTATGATTATGTCACAAGCTGGCTTCAAGATGTCCAGCATCATGTTCATTCAAAATATGTTTGCAAATGCACCAGCGAAGATTGTTTTCAGTACATATGTGTGCACAAAAGAAGTGTATCAAAGCGTTTTCTTGTATTAAAGAAGTGCATATCAGATCTAAAGGAACTCTCGCATGCCGTCACACAGGAATAAACTGCACTAAAGTCACAGACTGTTAATAACCAGAAGTATGGCTAATAAAATAAAATATGATTGCAAATTGAAATGTAATATAAAACAAGCCTCAATCTGAGAGGCAATAGCAAAAGGTCAAATGAGTCAGAAGTCACTGAAGCCAATGATGATAAATATCCCATTCTTGGAAGGCACAGGCCAGGCTGCATTCACGTCTTGTTACTGGATATGTAAACACCTTGCACAATGAGATTTCGTTTCAGAGTCATAACAATAGTTTGGCATAACAAGGCACGCCATTGCTACAAACCATACTGTGATAATCATCTTCACCCGTGGTGACAAAAACAAGATCTAAAGAAATATGCAACCCAGGATTACACCAAAGCCTGTACTAGACACGTTGATCCACTTCTGCAATACATCTTGAACAAAACAAGACTATCTACACTACGACCTAGTCAGCAGGCTACTTGCATACCTCTCCAAAGCCACCACCACGGAGAGGAGGTTCTGGTCTAGCAGGTCCAAATCCTGACTACCCAAACACTTTATTCTTAATTTTAACTTTTTCGTTACAACGTAGACGACAGCGTGCTGTCATGCTGTCACCAAACCACACAACTACACTGTTCGGTTCGCGTGATGAACCGATGAGATTGGACAGGGGGGGATTCGATCCTAAACGAGGAGAACACGTCGATGGGTGTGCGACTGTGAAACCTGATGGACATGATGGTCATTTTGATAATTAGTTTGAAGCACTGACAGTGGGTGCTGCTAGCACACCAGCTAACCTCTTTGACTGGGGGGAATTTCTTCTTGCACTCCATGGAGAGAGAGCGCAGGTCCGTCTGCATGTTCTCCAGCAATTTCTTCACCGCTTCGGGACTGCTGGTCGACATTTTGACGCTCTTAGATTAAAAAAAAAATCCCGAACTTCACGCCGTTGGACGACCTGACAGACAACGACTTCCACTTGTTCGCCTACTCTGGAAAATAAAATTAGCACAAGCGTCCATAGACACGAAACGCCACTTTTCCTGCTGTCGGCGCCTGTGCTCAGGATGTCCGCGTTGACACACACATAGGCTCACTTTCTTCAACGACGGTCGATAGGGGCCTCGTTAACCACCATTGTTCTTTCAAATATATTGTATTGTGCCATTCACTGTGTGAGATATTTGGCTATTTCAGCTGTGCGGCTCACGCTATCAGCCGTCACCATTGCCAGCTACGCGTCTTTCCCACAATGCTTTGGTCGACAGTGACACGTCATTTGTACTTCCGTAAACAGTCGGTCGAGTCGGGAGAATGATTACGGCGCCATCTGCTGTTCAGAGTGAGGTTACCACGTCATGCAGTTTATGGTCATACCTCAATAGCAAGAAAGAAGCGCAAACTATGTCAGCATGTTGGGGAGAGACTAGACTCACAAATCAGACTTTTCAATGAATCATACACGCCAGAGTATGGCACGCTTTTGAACTCTGTCATGCACCGTCTCTGGTGGAAGGCCTGGCTCACTGCACATTACACGCCCACAACCTTTATCACATCACACACAGCTGTGTCTCTGCACACAAAACCCATACATTTACGGATTGGAGTGTGTGTCTGCAAGATAGGAGTGTTTCATGTGGGTGTGTCTGAGAGCCCTTTGCATTTAAAACCCATAGCACACAACGCTATGCCTGCATAGCGGAGGAGTGATTTGCAAGGACACAAGCTAACTATAGCATCCTACATACATTTCCAATACACAATAGTAACTCTTGATAAAAATAGTACAATAAGTCCTCGACATGAATCAAAACATTCAACAGCAGTTCATTAAAATCCATTCATATGCAATAAAGATGATTCCTTAAAGTTGGGGTAGATACTTTATTATATTTACAGGCACATCGTGGTTTAGAATAATGGCAATAATAATGGTAATAATAATAATCATCATCATCATTGTCATCGTTGTCGTGATAATCATAATAATAATACAATAATATGATGTGTAATTACAGTGTATGGATTTAGCTTTATTGTGTTTGATGAAGTTTTAAACAACCATACAGTGATGTGTTAAACGTGTGTTCCAATGAAAGTACAAATGCATGTCCATTTTTTCTTTAAAACATTTAATATAAATGTGCTTAGTCAGAAGAAAAATTGAAAATATATGCCCTCGTTAATACTGATGAACACAGCTGCCATAATTAGGCTTTCCACATGTTAAGACGACAACAAAGGCATTATATTAATACATATTAATGAATACAAATGTATAATGTTGACCATGTACTACTAGGTTGTAACGTCATTAAACTATGTTTAGTCCATGGTTTAGTTACTTTTTGTCTTCTGTTTAATTTCTGTACAAATTGTTTAATACACACACATGGAACACACTTGAAGGTTGTATCAAAATAACAGAGATAACATTTTAGAAAAGAAAGACTATTTATCAGCCCAGGAACAACATTTAAAACAGAGATCGATTCATTTCATGACTGAACGCTGTAGCCTTACCTCGCATAAAAGCCACATGTTTAAATAACATTTGTTGTGTTGCGTGTTTTTAGCAGTGAGATACATTTTCAGTAGATTTATAAAAAAGTTAGAATTCGTCCATATTCAGTGTCACACACATCTGTTCATCATCTTGGTATTCGGTAGTTCAGCCAAAGAGACGAAGCCAGCAGTCCACTCAATGAGTGACCAATAGTGCAGCATTTCCATACGTTTAGAAATAAATGCACATTTCAAATCTATAAACTATTCAACTGGTAGCATTTTATGTGCCAACTCTGGCACTCAGTCCACAACCGCCCGCCAAGACAATCCATTGAAAATAAACAGTAAAAATGTAGCTTCACCACCGTGTCTGTCCAACTGTACATTAGATGTCCATGAAAAGGAAAACAACAAAAAAAAAAAAAAATGCTTCCTTAGAAAGCATAAACGATCAAGTTTAAACTCTTAGCCGCTGTGGAAAATAAAAACTGACTAAGTTTACTTTTACTTTTTACTATCTTTTTTCTAAAAACCTATTCCCTAGTTCCCTAGTATGCTGTACAACAGAGGGGAGGAGACAGCGAGTACCACCTCATCTACGTAGTGTGAGTGCATGCATGCGTGCGTGTGTGCGTGTGCGTGTGTGTGCATGTGTGTGTGTGTGTGTGTGTGTGTGTGTGCGTGTGTGTGTGTGAACCCAGCACATCGCCAGAGCCATCATGGGTGAGGTGGGAGGCAGAGGGGGAAGCCCCTCGCCGCTGCCCTGCAGAACGGTTCTGCAGGAGCAGGAACACGCAGCCCACGTCCCGCTGCGCTGTCAGTCAATCCCGTGAGACCAGACCAAGCGCCGTGTCTTCCTTTGTGTTCCTCGGGTTTTTGTCCCTCATACCTCAAATAAACACCCGTTTGTCTCCGAGAAGGCTTGCAAGCCCCCCCGTGTCTGCAGGCCCTCTAGCAGTGGGACTCCTTCTCATCCACGGGGAAGTAGCCGTCCTTGGTTGGCGGGGCCTTCTGACACAGGCTGTCTCCGTCGGCGGCGAAGACGCCGAGCTGCTTCTCCTGCTCCAGCTTGGTCTTGGGCAGGTCGTCGCAGGGAGTGGTGAGGAAGGTGAGGCGCTGGGGACCAGTTCAAATGGGAGGTTAGAGATTAGATTAGAGAACAGCGAGGTGACCGGGGTTTGGACCCGCAACCTTTCGGCTACACCCCCCCCCCCCC
>OMNS01011086.1:1788-17033 GCA_900303225.1 Laemonema laureysi | reverse complement strand
CAGCGTATTAAGTTTCCGATCTGCAATACACATGGCCTCCCCTCTCGACTTGGGAAGTAAACAGACCACACAAAAACACACAGAGTGAAACCACTTTAAAAATACCAGCGGGGTTCTTGAGGAAGACCACCGCCTCCAAAAGAGAAACCTTATTAGAGTAAACGGTTTGGCTTAAATCAAGTTAGTCCCATAAAACGCACACGCGTTTAACGTGTCTAACTTTTCACCCCCAAAATCTGGCAATGTCTAAAACAGCCTTGCCTGAAGAACATCTGTGCACACTACTGGAGGTACCTTGTTGGACCATCTTGCTAGTGAACCAAGCTTAAGAACATCTCTGATGATAGCCACTTAGGTATTGACAGTTGTAAACAGACACATATCTTTGTTGCACACGTATGCCAAGGCTGATACAGAAAGAGATCCAGGAAGTCTCATCTTTTTTTGTTTGGTGGGGGGGATGTTAGACTAAACATCAGATTGGCAGAAAGGAAAGAAGACAGAAAGGGAGGAAACAAGGAATTGAGGAAATCAGAGAGGGAACAGTAACAGGGGCAGGAAAAAGGAAGAGTCTGAATGTTGGTCAATGGTGGTTCATTGTTCTGAGACAGTGACATGGACTCTATGGTCACCCCACCTCCCCACCTCCCTTTGTTCCCGGTCATCAATCAAACCCAAACACATCTTCTGAGTGCTCTAATCCATGTTCTCAAGTAATCAGATGAGTGGGCATAGCAGGACCGCGTTGAAAAGTGAAGCGGTCAATATGAGAGTCCATGTAAGAGAATCTAAACGCTGTATCAAATTCTGAGAAGTGGGACATTTACATTGTTATCGATAGTCTCCCTCAGGTGCGCGAGGTCCTCTACGACAGCCACCCAGTTCTGTATTAAAACAACGAGGGGGAGAGACAAGTCGGGTGGACGATGTCAAAACCTTGTGAGGACATCAACACTCAGCGTGCATTACACACACAATCGCTTTTTTCTATTTTGGTTGTTTCTTTTCCAGACATATATTTGGATTAAAAGCTCTGCCTCTGGGCAGACACAAGTGTTCAGTAACATCTGCATTAGAGAGACTGAAGCGGGGTTGTTGCCACCAGTCGCTTGGCTTCAGTGGCACTGCAGCATGGTGCAGTCACTTTTCTTATTTAGACCGGATAAATGAATTAAATTAGTCATCCTTGGGGAATGGGACTTGATAGAAAAAAGATAAATGAATCATGAAAGGTTGTTTAGCTTCTTATAAAACCTAATTTGCAGCACTTTAAGATACTACAACCACTGCATTGCAGATGACCAAACTGTGCGATGCTTTCAGATTAACCACAATAAGTTGAGGCATATTTAAAGCATGTGTGTCACTGTGCACTTTGGGCAATTTGCAAGTGCCAAAACATTTGGTTGTAGCCTTGTTTATTGAACTGGGCTTATGTGGAAGGCCTCAAAGTTTACCGATGGAAAGAATTTAGATGATGTCTTAAGGATAATGCGACTGCACACACCTATTCATGTCCAGCATTGTATTGTATTAGGGCGATGAGTCGGCTTTCCAATTGGATTTAGGAATGGAAACTATCATTTAACCAAACCCATGCCAGGTCACGCTGCCCCTGTTGGGTCACTGACAATTCAGCCTCATGCACAAAGTTCAAATGTTTCCAAGACAGGGTCAAAAAGTCAAAGGTTAGTCTATTGGAAACTGTCATACCAGACCACTACATAGGTCACACACACTAATCAGGGTAAAACAAGCTGTGGAAAGGAATGGCTTGGTTCTGATTTCTATCACCCAGAAACACTTGATTCCTCAAAGACTCTATACCCCTCCCAAAAAAAAAAATTATATCGGTGACTGCAATTACATGTAAAATGAGCTTAGCAACCAATCTGAAAGGATAATAATCAAGCCAAAGGGTAGGGGTGGAGGTGGAGGTGGGGGGTGGAGCGGGTCAAGAGCAACTATAGCTCGTTTAGGGTAGGGTAAAGGGGGCAAGAACAGTTCCTCTGACTCTGCATTGACCCCAGTAACAAATCCCTTGTGGAAACAAGCCCTCCTCTCTGAGGGGTCTATCATGAAGCACACCAATGCTCCTCCTCCTCCTGCTGTTGTTGTTGTTGTTGTTGTTGTTGTTGTTGTTGTTGCTTCTCTTTGGGAAAAAAAACACGTCTCAGAGCTCAGGGGGGCTACCGAGAGGGGGGAGAGAAAGAGAGGGAGGAAGAGCAGGAAATGGAGAGAACAAACATGAGTCGAGGGAACAAACATCAAAATGTGTTTTGAGAGATTGTCTCATTTGAGCCCAGCTTAAGACAAGGCCACCTCTTGCAGGAACTAGATTTATTTCAAGTCAAGCCTGTTCATGTGAAAAAATGACATTGGAAAATGCTTGGATAATAATAAGTAAGAAAATGTTAAAGCTTAGTTGTTTGTCCGGGTCCCATTAACTGAATGGCTCACCTCCAAAGGATACAACCCATGCACGTTGATTTCATAAGCTATGTTAAGCTATTTGTTTAAAAAAAATGCCTTCAAAGAATATCCAAGCAACTTCAAATAGTTTAACAGTAATTGTAAAATTCCTCATTACCATTAAGAAAACATCCTGCTGATTTATCTTGATTTATTATGATGTGAAGTCTCTGGACAGATATGTCACAGCAGACACAAGATAATTGAATTTGTAATATGAACACCAACATGAGACTACCAATCACATCTTGTTAGCCTAAAAAGGATGCCTGCTACTGTTTTTGGTTTTGGGAAAACAGGCTAAAACAAACTGAAATAAGTGGGTAACCAGACACAGGTTGTTGTATTTTAATCCCTCTGAACCTCAGGATCGACAATCTCTCAATTGTCAACGTTGGGCTACACCCTCAGGCTTTTTGCCACAGTAGTCCATGATAACGCCAAACTGTGGAGGCAGTGGTGTGAGTCAAGCAGGAAGTAGGCTAAGTTGTAGGAGTCTGCAGTGTGGCCAGAAAAAGACAGACACTAACCACATACCCCTGTTAACCCCCCACACCCCCCACCACCACCTCCGGACATCCAACCGAGTGGACTGGGAGCCTGGATCAATGCATCCATATCCACATTTTAGAAAAACAATTATATAAAGATATAAAATATGAAAAAATAAAGGCAGAAGAAATAGGAGAAGATGGTGACACGAAATGTAATACTTTGATAGATGAATTTGACGTCACAACAGTTTTTGGGTTGTTTAAATTTTAAAAAGCATTTCTTTGGACCGCGATGAATCACCTTTTTAAGGCAAAAAAACCCAATTCAAAAATACAGTACCATGGGTGCACGACCACTGCTACCAGTATAGAAAAGGTCAGCATTTCGTCTCCTGCAGTGTTTTGTTTTCCCCCTCCTCCTCCTCCTCTCTTGGAAGTCCCTGCCTGCTACGTTTGGCTGACCCCCCGGTCATTATGGCAGCTTTCTCCACACACACACTGCCTGGCTTTCACTGGTGGCCTCACTAGAAAAGTCTCACTACCTGGGTTTTTCCACCAACTTACCTCAAGTTTCCATTGGTTTTGTGAAATGGGCACATTTTCGCTGACTGACCAGCAACAATAAATTGACTGTGCTGGGGATCTGCCGGGATACTCAATCTTAATTCTCAACATCCAATCCCTGCATTAAGTGATGATATGAATAAGTTGCTCTTTTCTCACTGTGCTGCACTGTAACAGGACCTGAGGCCTGGATTTTGCAAGGCTGGCTTCCTTCGTTTAATTGACTGGGTTTTCCCACATTAAATGACTTATGGAGCCTCACCTCTCCCATAAGGGGGGAGGGTGAGGGTGCGTGGGTACGAGGGGCCTGTGAAGATGGGGGGTCCACCAAAATACACACACAAAAAAAGAGTCCCACTGATGAAATCAATTTCTACCTTCTGGCCCTGCTAAAAAGCCTCTTGCATTGTGAGGAGGAAGCAACGCATATCCAGTTACACAGTATGTTTGGCTGCAACCCTAAAATAAGGGTTCCTAATGATTTGAGGGGCAAAAAGGAAAAAAATGCAATGCTGGACTTAGAACAGCATACCTCAATTACAGCAATTTTGGTTTATTTAGACTGAGTTGCAAATCCATAAACAACTGTTGTTGGAATGGCAGGGGCAAATTCGTTGCATGCTTTTGGAGAGTTTCTCTTAATGGACTTTTCTTCTTTCCTGACTTCTTCCTTTTTTTCTGGAGATGGTGCATTCAGAAAGCTTGCGTGTATCACCCATCCTCTTTTCTGGGGTTTGTCTCTTTCTTCTATAGATTTGAGTACATCAGGGAGACAGCCCCTCAAATGAAGTAACCAACTGCTTTCGTTTAGGAGGCTTGTTTATAACAGAGGAGGCCTCATCATAGCTCAGAGCCTTTGCCAAGCTTTTCATTAGAAGACACTCCAGCACCGCCAACGTGCATGACTAGCTAGAGTCACTGACATCCACGAGACAAGAGGAAACACAGTGGAGTATCAAATGCCAATTAGAATACGAACAAAAGATGGTCTAAATGTTTTTCTGTTTTTTTTTCACTCTAAAAAAAAAATTTTGATTTTACTCTTGCCTGGCTCTGGCATGGGTCCCTGCTTTACCACAAGGTCCGATGTCGAATCCAAATAAAAACAAATACAAGCTGTCAAATGAGGGACTGTATACATGCTGGTTGGATCAGTTATTACAAGCTATTCCTGTAATAAACGTGTGGTGATTTAGTAGTAGGCCTATATATGCCTTAATCCCCGTCTTTTTCCCTACCAACACAGCTCAAGATCCTTTCTGGACACCTAAGAGGAAGTGTTCCTCTGTATCGTGGTGCGCCTTGTGTAGTTTATCTTTCTTTCTTTCAGAGGAGGAAACACCACGACGCCCGGTAAAAGTCCTTTGTTTACATGGGTGACTTGGTGGAGAAGAATAAGATGGGTTGTATTTCATGCTCATAAGTAACCACAGAGCTGTTAGCATAGTTGGTGAGAAAGTGAGGAAAGGGCCTGCCAGAAGGTATTTTAGAAATGGACAGGCCTGAAAATGGAATAGGTCACGTATAAATCCTTGGGCCCACTTAACATATGCCCATGACCAGCCCAGGAATCGTGACGAGGAGCTGTCTGGCAGCATTTTTCAAATCAATATCCACTCTCCTGAGGGGTGTGCACTGAAGAGGACCGAAGACAGATTATGAAGTCTGTGGCTGATCACTTGGCTCTGTAAAAAGGTCCCACTCATCTTGGAGTAGCAGTCTCAACATAATACACTTGTCACGCAAGGGGAGAAACATGTTCAGAGTTCTCATGTTCACTTGGTAAAGAATAACGTGTTTTAAAAAAAACATTTTACAAATGATTTATTTGATAATAGACTACATTATCAATTCCAACGTCATGAAGACAACATTGAATACACGTATGTAGGCCTACTAACTAGGCCTAGTTAATTACTATGAGAGCTGTAATTTCTGGCATAGGTTGGCCTTTTACATGATGATATCCACCATCAAAGAGCAGTGTAAACTGAGGCTCAACCACTCAATTCACTCAGATGCAGCTAAGCTCTGATGGGCCGCGGGCGAGGGTGCACCAGGCTGCCCAAGCATTTCCCACAGCCTGCTGAGGGGCCCTGGACTTGGGATGAATGTGGAGGTGCACTGAGGACAGGGTGCAGGTCAGCGGAATACTGGGGTGGGACGGCACCGGCCAGCAGAAGGGAGGCTAGGAAGCCAAACATCACGCCAATAATAGAACCTCCGGAATTCTTGCGGCCATATCCACGAGTCCCGAGCTACTCCGTTTATTCTTAACAACCCACCACAGAATGTAAATGTCTGCAGAATTTCTGCAAGCCCTACAAACCCCTGAAATGAGTTAAGGTTTTTGGTAAGTAATTTCTTGCGTCTCCTTGCTAGAGCTAGCTCTCCTAACTGCAGCACTTCAACAACCGAGGGTTCACGCAGGAGTCATGGGAAATGGAGTGAAGAAGTAAGATGTCAGCAATGTACGCCAACTTGTGTTGTTTTTTTTCCTGCCAAATAGTCAAAGAGCATCTGTCCATCGCCGAAAATAGAGAACGAAGGTTGCTGTGGCGGTTTGAAGCCGTCTATAGTGGCGTTGCCAACTGGCAGACACCATGTTCTTTGGAGTCTTGTTCAGGTGTATTTTTCCATTTCTGGACTTGCTCAAGAGCCATGTAAATGTCCCTTTTTACTGCCACGGCAGTTTGATGGGCTGTTAATGACACTGGGTTTGGCTACTATAAATCTAGGCTAGACAAAGCTGGCAAATAGAATTTCTACCAAGACATTTCACGATTGCACGAGTTGGAGAAAAAATCATTGTACAGGTCCAACCAAATTGCCGTGTCCCAAAAGATCTATGTGGTGTTACTTAATAATAAGCTACATATATGTCCAAATGGGTACAACACAGTGAAGCAATTTGGTGTTGTGCAATTGTTAAGACTTTCACATCGTAGCATATGTGGTGGAGGGATTTTCCATATTGCTACAGTGTGGATAGATACAATCCTTAAAAACAAGGTCTAGACAATAGACATGCATCATCTCAGCTTGAGTCCTTGGTATAGTTCCCGCCTGGAGTCTAATAAAGGACAGACGGCAGAAGCTCCTGGGTGACCAGCTTCCCTGTGAAGAGGAATGTTGTGAATGTTGTGAATGCTGTGAATACTGGCGACCCAAGACCTGGCGATCTATCAGGGCTGCTGGCTATACCAGGCCTTCCGATGCACATCAGTTCAAGAAATGATGCTTGTTCTCAAGCGAGCGATGAAGCCACGGCTCATTGGCACCTGTTTCGTGTCATCAGGAGCTGCTAGATTAAGGCCCAAAATAAATCATCCCATGCAAATTGAACTATTGTTATTAAGTAACACTTCCATAGTGAATCCCCAATACAACCAGGTCTATTAGTAGCAGACAAATAATGTTAAATAATATATAAATGTCTAATAGTAGCATGTAATACTGTAATTTAATTTAGTAAATGTCAGAATATCATGAAACTTTGGCCTGACATGATACATTAAAGTGACAAAGAAGATTGTATAAGGTTGCTCACATTTCACATTTTTTAGGGATTTTCTTAGGGCTGTAAACTATTTTAACTACTACTTTTATTTAATGTTGTGTTTTATTTAGTTTGATGTATGTATTTTAATAATGGCCCAGGGTTTGGATGGAACTTGGATTCTATCTAAATCTGCACAGCATTACTGTCATCGTCTGCAATGAAAAAGTCAGGAAACAGTGGGGTGTTGTATACACTTCAACAAATCTCAACACATTTGAAGATTTACTTAGCAGAACTGATCACAATTCAAAGAACATTCTAATGCTGGCAAATTATTATTCTCTAATGTGATTGACTGTGATGATGACTAGGCACTAGAAATCTCTAGCCAAGCCTACATTTCTAAAACGTTCAACGACATTGGCAAACTCAAAAAAGTTTTAACCCTGTTAGACACATCCACTGCCCTGTAATCACGTGTGTCAGTCATTTATATATCTGCAAACTCATCACCCCATTTATGAATAAATACAGTGCATCTCTTACAGACAGGAACTCAGACAGCAAAAAGAAGAAAAAAACTAGATGCTGATCCAAAAACAATTTTGGGAGAAGGATATGACTGCAGGCTTGCAGGCAATATGTATGTCGTGCTACTCAACTCTCACGCAGTGCCCTATTGAAGAGAGACTAAACAATGGCTTAGGTTGTCATTTCTATTGTGGTCGAGTCAAGTCAAGTCAATTTATTTGTAATCATAGTTACAATCTTAGTCTTGCAGTTTTCTCCTTAGCATCTATTTCTAATAATCTCTAAATGTAGACATCTAGAACCTAATAAAATACAATTTAGCCGCTCATCCTGAGAAATTCACATTTTGCCTCGTTGCATACGGCATCAGTCTTGTTGTATTATAATTGTATTATAGGTAATACTTAAATTGGTGTATGTGCTTGGTCTTGAAGGAAAATGTGCGCTAAACTTTAGGTCTGTATCATTTGGATTGTGTAATAAATCTTACTAATCATTAAAAAATAACCCACATCACCAAAATGTCTTCAACAGAGAAAAGAGACTGTGACTACTTCACCAGAGGGTAAATATGTGGGGAAAATTGACATTTAACATTATTATTCACAATTACATTTTCCCCATTAATTCTAATAATCATAATAATTTCCTGTTTTTCCAGAATATGTGAATGTCTTTCGCCTTCCAGTTAAATCCTGCTATTTTTCATTTGCTTCACTTTGACAGCTGCTGCTTCCCGAAGATGCCCATGTGTTGAACCACACCTGGCAGAAAACTGGCAATAACGACCGAGTAAATGGTCCATTCCTAATAGGCTTCATGAGTAGCTCATTAGCTTGACAACTGCAGGGTACTGTCCTGTGTCCTCACACAATTCCTCCCTTGTTGCTACAGAACTCTTTCCAACTCTCCTTCCCCTTTGACTGGCTGCAGGTAGAAGTGACTCATAGACAGAGAGTACTCACCATGTCTGCCTTGTTTTACTAGCTGCTTGTGACACAGCCAGCTCTGGCATACGCTCAGTGCCTTTTTTGTTTCTTCTGTTGAAAGATGTTTCCGAATGACTGTTTTTTTTTTGGTTGTTTTTGTTTAATGTCCAATGAGTTTCCCCAGGTACAAATGCACAATTACCAGGTTACACTTTCACAATTACCTTCATGCCAGTGAGTCTCTTTTTTCCCTCCAGACTGTCCAAAATGTCCCATGAAGTGAAACATTTAGAACAACAACAATAATAGGTGCTGCTTTGGAGAAAAACGAAGCAGGGTACCTATGGCGATCAAAACTGAATATCAATGGAACAAAAGCACAAACACAGTCTTAAGCATGAAGTGCTAAACTTCAGGAATGTAAAAAAAAGAAAACCACCACCGAACAACTGTAGAAAATAAATGTATTTAACCTTAAAAAAATGGATGACAGAAAATGAATGACCGTATGTGAAAATATCTCCAGGCTTTGGAAAACTGATAATGGCTAAACAGAATTAATCTTGCTTTGCCCCTCATAATTGTACATAGTTATTGTATGAGAGAACCTCTGTTCCATTGTTATTTGTCATATTCAACTTGGGAATGGATACTGTTCATGGTGGTCCAGGTTTTGAAATAACTTGGGCTGGTTGCTCTAAATGTTCAATATATTAGCTGGACCACACCAACATGGCGGAGCTCACTAATGAGTAGAGCTCTCAGTACATCACATGGCACGCTGCCCGGGTAATGTATGAAGAGGTCATGATTCAGGCTCTATCATAACATTAAACAAAGCATGAAAGTGAAATAAATATTAACATTATTTGCCATCTTTTGCCTCTGTGTGTTGCGTTGTTATAGTATCAGTTGTTCTTGACCACACATGATAAAAGTGTTTGTATAAATGAGTCCATTACAAGGACAGTATCAGAATCATGAACACATCTCAGCGTGCAAAACTGTTATCCATCATTGTATGTGTTTGTCTTGCAGAAAATACTCTTAGTCCTTAATAGGATAAACTTAAAGGGGAGACAGTTGATGGGCCAAACATTCCATGTGAAACCCCAGCTCCTCATTTCCCTGAAAGCTTTCTTGGTCAACAAATGAATCCAAGACAGGGAAAGGCAGACGAAGCTGCCAAAGACACCCCGCTACTGGCCTCTCTATAATATCTGTCAAAAAATAAATCAATACATTTTGAAGAGAAGTGTCTCCACGCTGGGCGTTGCGAAGCCAAGCATCTCCACCCAGAATCCAAATTCCAGTCTCCCGTATGAATTTGAATGATTCTCTCGCCTCGCACTGCGTGTCAGGTTATAAATCAGCAGGCTGTGCACTAGTGATGTGATGTGGGTCCCATGCTGACATCAGCACTGTCATATTCAACAGCTCTGGGATCAGGGGTATCGACCCCCCAAAATAAAACAATGCCCACCAAGCATGAAGGAACATCTGTCCAATGTGTGTTATCAAAGAAACAAGTGATCACCAACATATACCTTCTCAGAACCCCTCAGAGTATCCATACATGGTCACACATCAGCACCTTTCAAAGGACAGAATGGAGAGTCCTCAGGAGATAGACGTGAATGACAGAAACAACAGCATTACATCCCACAGTGGGTGATAAGAAGTGATCAATACTTTTTCTGCCAGCTACCCCCCCTTGCCCCCTTCCTCTCCCTGTAACCCCGCTAGTCCCCATTTTGCCAAAGACTGCTTCTCAGATCACTTCTCTTGATATGCATCATTTCACTTTTCCCCTGCAATTTTCTCTGAAAACATGACATTACAGGAAATGTGGTACTATCTCCAAATTTGCGGCCATGGACGTCTTTACCAGCAAAGGGATGTGGAATCAGATAAATCTAGATTATGGAGTTGAGTCCGCTTCATCCACTGGGGATAGGATTTGATTATTCCTCAAGAGAGGTAATAATTGTTCTCCCACATATAGGCCTACCGAGCAGAGGTCCTTCGAAGCGAAGCACTCTCAAAGTAATTGGAAGAAAGCTAAATGTAAGGATGTTAAATGTAAATGTGAGGCAACGGGAAGGATAAAGAACAAGAGCCTTGAACACTCTCAATGGCAAGACAGACCTCCTGCAATGAAAACACGACTGTGAGGTAAACTGAAGCAACGCGGTTGCTGTCACTGTAATTTATACCTTGACACTGAGAGGGGCGATTTGTTATGGCTACTAAAAATCATGTGTTGGACGGTAAGAAAACTAACCGCACATGTTTATTTACATGTCCTATTCAAAACATATCTTCAGAGAGAGGGCACTTACTTATCCCTGTCACTTGAATCAGTAATGGACAAAATGCAATAATGTGGAGCTTGAGGATTGCAGGGAATTAGTCTACTTTATTACACACACTACAAACTTTATTTTCCTTTGTTCAATAAAAGCCAATTATTCCTCTTGGTGGAAGATTTATCTAAATGCCTTGATTGGGAATTGCAGACTGAATCTCATTACACCGCGAGTGAATCAACACCAGAAGAGTTAATGTGATTCATTGTGAAATCAAAACCATTTATGAATTGAATTTAATGACAATTGGCTATCAAAGAACAATTTGAGCCACAGTAAAAACCCTCCATCGCCATAAGCCATCTTCCTGCTTTATGAGGAGTCTGAGGACAGATACGTCTCAAGCTTCACACCGTTTGAGTTATGTCAATTTCCAGTGTCAGGCCCAACGACATGGCCTTCAATATTGTTCTTGGCACTGTCACGGAGGAGGAGAAGATTGAAAGAGTGAGAATCCATAATCGTGTTGATGTGCCGAGTTTCCTACCCTTGGTGCCTCTCATTAGACGAGGTCAAAGGTACAACAGAGGAATACCAGGAGAGAGTTATTACTTCATTGAAAAGGTGAAAGCAAAGGTTGGACAAAAGGGGAGCGAATCCGATTTCAAAGTAAACACAGCGCTGTAGGCTCCAAGTGGGGGCGTGTCCAAACATCGGCGCTAATTGTATCTGTTTTAGTTCCATGTGACTTACTGTAAGACGGCAATGAAAACAGACCTCCTTCGAAACCGCAGAGAACACCTTACCTCTGTTTTTTTTTTTTTTATAACCGTTTATTTTAGACATCCCCGACTCTGATTGCTTCTGTCAGAAATCAAAATATAACGCCTGTGAAGTTTTTCTACTGGAATTTCTTTTTGTTCATACATGGAGACTGAAAAGGAAAATTTATATTTGCTTGTCCCATGAGGGACTTTCACAGCATGGAAACCTACGTAAGCGCCACAAAAAAAAAGTTTCATTTAGGCACCCTTAGTCTTTTAAAACACGTTTTTTATTACTTTTGTCACCTGATCTAGCTGTATCTCTGGTAGAAATGACATGACATATGTCATATCTGCTCCTGAACGCTGGTTGTTATTATGAGACTTGGCCTTTCCAGCACCCTGGCAGAGAGGGCAAAGCCCTTCACCCCAAAGGACACTGTTTGCTTGTTTTAATGTGGCAGCTTTGGTATTTGGTGTTCCAGCAAAGCCCCGACCACATATCAACTGACTGCCATGTGCAGACTTGAAAATGACATTTCCACAAATCACTAACTCAAGAGTAACTTAAACATAGACGCAGTTTCATTACTTTCTGCACTTGTGTGTGTGCTCAGTGTAGACGATGCCTTGCCGTTTTGAAACCCATGTCTGTCAGAGAGCGCCCTCACCCACCTCCCACCCTTTTTAAAAACCATGGAACATCAACAAACATCAGCTTTCAGGAAAGAGACGACACAGGTATAAGGAAATGTTTGTGTAAGCCAATCTCTGCTTCGTCGTCGTCTTCTTCAACAAGTGTGTATTGGTTTAGAGAGGCAAGGGCAGAGCAAAAGAAGAAGAATGACAAGATCCACGGGGCTGCCCCGAGGGAAATCAGAAGAAGAAACAGGAGATGTGCTCGGAAAGCACATTTCATACGCTCAGAGGAAAACTGATGGTGGGAAGGGGAATGTAGAATATGCTCACATGAACCATGAACCAAAGCCTACGCACTAAGGCTTTACCACTGAGAGCACTGTCATCATTTACAGCAAATATCAACTAAGGGATACATCTATTTGTTACACAGGCAATTTTAAAGTATTAAATTGTGCAGTCCCCTTGAAGATGTCAGAAGATTTGTCTTTTACAGATCAATGAATTAAAACTATAGAAATGTAGCTAAACACACAACTAAGCATATTGTAATAGCATAAAGTAAGAAAGATCACAGGTCAATCACAAGGTGATCACAGGTGCACCTTTGTGTTGTGGTAGTCTTCTCTTGCACACATACCCAGAGTCTGGCCACACCCACAACGGAATCTCGACGACGTCCACTGCGCATGTGTCGTTCAAGGAAAGATGGCGTCGGTATCAGAGCTTTACGATGTGGGCTGGGAAGGTAACATCAACACATTGGTTTTATTCGTACAGAACATGCATGGCTGACAATATATGAATCCTGTGTATACGATGCATGATCTAAGCTCTCAGTATTGTGTGTAAATGACAACTACGGGAAGAACGCAGATTCTTCAGCTGACCTGCAAGCTAACAGCTCGCTAAGGCTAGTGTTGGGCTAGGCTAAACAGCTGATCTCATTCCAGCTGTATTTGTGTTTATATGTTGTATGTATCGGTCTACATATGGTCGGTGTGTGACAGCAATCTTTAGTGTCTTATCGTGTATCTTAAATAAAATAAAACACGTGATGTTAACGTGAATTGGGTAGCATAGGCTAGCTAAGATGGTTAGCAAGTTACTTCACCGAGTGAATGGCTTTTGATAATTTAATGCGTTTGTCATGTCTGAGGCTTGAGTTAACAATTGTTGTAACGGTTTTGGATAATCGAATACTTTTTGCTCCCTGTCCTTCACGCAAATTAATGAATTCCCCGATAGGTGTAGGCGGCTTTGTGTGTCCGTACCCTGTCAAGTCCACATCCACCATCGGTGTCATGACGAGGCTCAGAGAGGATGCTGAATTTTTGCTTTATCGGGGTGTACCGTAATACAATGTCCGGTCTCCTATTTCCTATGAGCTGTGTACGCCAATTAACAGTCCTCGAGCGAGAATAATAAGAACAGCAACGTCAAAGTGAATTAATATGGTGTTTTAGACGATACATGTGCCTAAGTATTATCCGAAACATGTAAGGGAAACGGAAAACCGTTTCCCATGTAAATCCCGCCCTCTCTCTCTCTCGCGCCAATCATGTTCATTTGGAGCGTCCCGTTCCAGGTGTTCCGTCGTGATGAGAACGGCTGGGAACGAGATAGATTCGATTTGATGTCATGACACCTGCTGTAAAATATGTGATCTAATATGCTAATACAGAATGTACCTGTTGTATCCCCCAAAGTGACAAACACAAGCCGTAATAGAAAATTAATAACAAAAACAAGGAATCTGTATTTTACTGATATTTATTGTAATGTATTGTAATGACATCAACAGTGTATCATTCTAACATGCATTTGGTATAGCTCGAGAATTAATTTAGTCACATTTCTTTTTTCGATTTGATTTAAGTGGTAATACTATGTACAGTTAAGTGTAGTGTGCGTAGTTTGTTTGGATAGAAAAAAGCTGAAAAATATGATCCTACTGAACAGGCGTTATTTAGCAACAGGTGACTAAGACTCCTGTTCCTGTCATTCACAGAGATGAGAGACAAGCTTCGCAAATGGAGAGAAGATAACTGTCGGAATAGTGAACAAATCGTGGATGTGGGCGAAGAGCTCATCAGCGACCATGGATCTAAACTGGGGGATGACGGTAAGTCTTTGTAAACGATGCACGCATAGGCCTAACTCAACAGCATTATGAACTATTGGTTAATCGCAGGTTTCCTTGTATATTACTTGTCATTATTTACCATCAATGCGGGCCACACAGTAAGTGTGTTACTGACAACTCATATTCACCTCAAAACACATAATTGACATACTTGTACAATAAAAAAAAATGCATTTCGACCTCCTCTTTATACATGCAATTGATTAAAATAAGGCCAAGTTGCGCTGTAGATATTGCATGTGTGTTTTCCATTCCAGCACCTATCAGGGCACATCACGAATGTAGTAAAAAAAGACAGAATAGTTTTCAGGTCTGTGAATAATTCAATAGTGGCTTGTTGAGAAACTAATACTTGCAGTGGAGATGAAGTAACCACAAGATGACCGGGAGTTAAAATCATAGAAAAACAGTCTGACTAATATGATGTACTCCGGGCTCATCTCAGATGCTTAACACATGCAGACGGCCCTACAGAGCAGAGTTTGTACTGGCTTGTTGTTTTGTGGTAGGTAGCGTTTCTGGCAGAGTTATTCTTTTGCATACACTGTCCAATGCAAACATTCTTCTCCTTTTTTATTTTTTTGAAACATGTATAAATCTCTAACGTTTTATTGCTTTTGAATGCTACGCGATACGTTAACTCACAACGAGCCGGCTATTGTTCTCCTCGCAGGCGAAACCGAATGACATGATGAAAATATGATGTCTCCTGGCGTGTTTGGGGTCACAGCGGCATTAGGGCATGTTGAGAAAAATAATCACACGTCTAGGCCTACATATTTATCTTGCGTATGTATCTTGTGTAAACATATCAAACATGTTATTATTCTTTTTATTTGTTTATAGGCCTGGGTTTCTATCATAACTACTGCCTTGTAAAAATGCCCCCCCCCCC
>OMNS01011069.1:1727-14137 GCA_900303225.1 Laemonema laureysi | reverse complement strand
CAGAAGGCAAAGCTCTCGGTCTACCGGTCAATCTTTGTCCCGACCCATGAGGGATGGGTCATGACCGAAAGAACGAGATCGAGGATACAAGCGGCCGAAATGAGTTTCCTCAGGAGGGTGGCTGGGGTCTCCCTTAGAGATAGGGTGAGAAGCTCAGTCATCCGAATGGGACTCGGAGTAGAGCCGCTGCTCCTTTGCGTTGAAAGGAGTCAGCTGAGGTGGTTCGGGCATCTGGTTAGGATGCCTCCTGGGCGCCTCCCTAGGGGGGTGTTCCAGGCATGTCCTACGGGGAGGAGACCTCGGGGCAGACCAAGGACCAGGTGGCGTGATTACATCTCCGCACTGGCCCTGGAACGCCTTGGGATCCCCAAGTCAGAGATGGTGGATGCGGCTATGGAAAGGGAAGTCTGGGTCTGCCTCCGCGACCCGCCCTCGGATAAGCAGATGATGATGATGATGATGATAATGATAACGATAATAATAGTGAGGTCTGCAAATGTTATACTGCAAATAATTCATTTGCAACCGGTGTGCGCATGCATTGGTGACACAGGCTTATGCAAATAAACATTGCCATGCTGGGAGTGATAGCCAACACAATGCCCATGTGAGAGCTCCAACTCAAAATTGGTATAAATTCGACAGGTTTGTCCCTATAAAACAGTCTGATGATATGATGATATGCCAGTCCCTCGTTCACAATCAGCCACATATGGTGACTGTATATGTGGAGGTCTAATGCCATGGCATTCTCACATGGTCATTTCATTCAATCATTAATTGAATTATTATACATAATTACATAATATATAATATATAATATTAAATTAATGTTTTCCAAAATGTCACTGTGTGGGGAGTCTTTATCAAGCAACTTCATTGTCAAAAAACCTTTAAAATCAGGACAAATACAGCTAGCAGTCTCTCCCATGAACGTGTCTTGCTGCAGGAGTTAACCAGGTGACGCTATGTAAACGCTTAAGATCTGAATCATGTTCCTTTTGATGGAAAACAGGGAGAACCCTTCATCCCAACCTCCACTTAACCAACTAAGAGGATTACCCCAACATTAGCCTCGGGCATGTCCCCCCTCGTTTGCATTGGTTTCTATGACAGGAATTCTGCTAAGCCCCACTCACTCTTTTAAGTTTTTCCCTTGCTACCTTTTTGCTACCGTGTCCACTTGGCTGGCGACATGGATATTTTCACTGCGGCACGTGAAATCCTGTGTCAAGTTTTTCTGTGACCCTGAGGGCAATGAGTGCACTGAAAGATCCAAATAAGATTGTATCCATCAACCTCAAGCTACTAGACAGTAGGCCTTCGACGCTGACTTTTGCTGTCATGTGTTGGTGTAGTTGTTACTGACGAAAGCTGTGGACCCTTCTGCTAGGTTTTAAGGTTTTCTCATGGCTCCTTATCACTACTTCCTTGCAACAACAACAATAATACAGCAATACAATATCTATATATTTGATAGTTTATCTATCTGGGAAATAAAGATAGTAATGACACCTTACATAGCCCACCTAACTGAAATAACTAAGGACAGAAGTTTAATGCTAATTAAAAGCAAAATGGGTTTTTTTCTAAAATATTGCACTGCATATAGTTGTTCATAGACTTCATTACAATAATAGCTTTAGTACTTGCCCCTCTGTTCTCTTTCACTGGGCTTAAATACAGTCAGAAAGGGCTAAAGGTTAAAACCTCAAAGCCTTTCGTGGTTTAAAAATGGTTGGCCATTAGGCATTGCAATGAGCAGTGACAAAATCAAACATGATATTATTGTTTTGAAACATGAATCATACAGTCTAGGTGGGGAAAGCGTCCCATGACTTCAGCATTAGATCCATGCCAAAGCTGCTATCAGCAATTTTTTCTCGCCCCACTTTGTTTTGATCCAATTGTGTTTTGTTTGAGTCTCATGGTTCTCATGCATTCTCATGATAGCGACTACATGAGATTCCATCAAAACTGATTGACAATTGAATAAAAAAATTAAAAATGCTGATTGCAGCTTTAAAAGAGCTTTGTGTGTGACAGCATCCAGATTCCCGGCCAATCCACGGCTTCATCTTGACACAGAGGGGGTCACAGGTTCGATGTTCTGAAATAAAGAATGAAATCCAATCCAACAATCTCAGCATGTGATTTGTAGGCTTAGCTAGCATACAGGGGATAGCAGCTGACGGCCAGTCCAGGTGTACCTCTCACAGACAAGGGGGGGAGTGTTGATGGAAACACCGCTCACCCTGCCAGTAAGTAGCGCAGGTGTGCTACGTATACTGTCTCTGTGTTGGGATGCCTGCTATGCCTGGAATGCCTGGTGGCCGGGCCCAGATTGAGATGTGTGCTGGAACGCCAGCAGTCTCTGCCCTCTGTCAAGGGGACTTTCAGCATTGCTGACCTCAGAACACAGTGTGTTTGTTTACAGTGTTGCATGGTGTCTGTCTCGCGGGGTGTCTGTCTCGCATGGTGTCTGTCTCGCATGGTGTCTGTCTCGCATGGTGTCTGTCTCGCATGGTGTCTGTCTCACATAGCATCTGTCTCATATGGTGTCTGTCTCACATGGTGTCTGTCTCGCATGGGTGTCTGTCTCGCATGGTGTCTGTCTCTCATGGTGTCTGTCTTGCATGGTGTCTGTCTCACATTTCTTAAATGTTTCCATCTGCCGGTGGGGTCTTTTGTGTTAGCTAACCACTCCTGTCTAATATGTAACTATGTGAAGAAGTTGTAGCTCTCCAGGGGGGATATTCATGTACAAGTTAATCATAAGAGAAACGGTCATTCTTAATCTTCACCAGGAAAACACTGTGGGACTGCACTGTAGAGATTTGTCACACTATGTGAATCACTGTGATTGGCTGTATTCAGGTACAATGTTAAAATTATAGAAAACTTTGTATGGGCTGGGAACAGTTTGCTTGCATGAAAGACATTTTTAATTGAATCGTCAACGCCATCGTGTTTATCCAGACTCAATTTATTGTGCAGGCAATTCCATTTTCATGATCATGTTCATGTATTAGTCTTACACACTGTCTGACTGCTGTGTGTTGTGTGTAGCCTCTTGTCACATGCTATGTCCCTCCATCCATCCATGACTTAGCATAATATGCTGCATAATGCAGATGTAAAAAATTGGCTTTGGGGTATATTGTAAATAACAAATACACTTAAGTCATTCAAAACAGGAGTTAATTTACTGTAATTCCATCACAGATGATAACACATATTGTATGCAATAACAATAACATCTATCAACAATTCGTCAAACAGGACGGGACATCCCACACACCCCCACCTACGTGCTCTGAAGAATTTCACTGTCAAAACAATTGACACTTACGTCACACATTCAAGCCAGCTTGAGAGAACATTCTGGAGCGTTTAATACAGAGTTTAATAATTAGCTTCTCTGCTTGGGGTCCAGCAATCACTCAAGCTTCACCTCGGAGACAAAGTAGATTTCACTATGAACGTGACCACTTTAAAAGTTAACATGAGATTTTTCTTGCTCTTGACCGGCCTGCTATGTAGGGGCGTTAAACAAACTCAAATAATATATAATAGTATATAGTAATAATATTAATAGTATTAATAGTAGTATTAATAATAGTATTAATAATGTTGTATTCAGCCTCCTCCATCATTATAAGACCATAGGAAGACAGCTTTGACCCAACAAATATTCATAACAGACCTATTGCCGATCAAAAATTTCCCTCTGGGATGAATAAAATATCCATCTATCTATCTATCTATCTATTGAAAACATTATTGAATATTATTGAAAGCTCTTGAGACTGTTGGAAATCGTCAATGACCATGATCATCAATGATCAACAATCAATGACAGTGTTTTAAGAGTGACAACACAAAACAAGAAGCACTTCTCCATATGTATAACCAACATAACCAACAGTTGAGTAAGACTGTCTAGAACTACTTCAACAAATGTGCATGCTTTTGTGTATTTACATTGTATATTGAAATCACAGGAATTGGGTAGGATACAGATTCAACTAGTATATATGTGATCTTTGCAGAATTGTGTACATTTGCATTGCCTAACTTGTTGTTAGTCAAAGACTACAAATCTAAGACTGCTACAGTTTGCTATGAATGCAGCTGTCGCTCAGTACCTCTTCCAACTGCTGCTGTCCAGAAGAAGTCTATATCCACCTCAACAACAAACACAGATGTCGCTCATAATACTGATGATGGGTCTGCTCCTTTTATGTACCAGGACACTGGTAGTACATTTATCTCCACTAGTTAAGTCTACTACCCGTGTCCTGGTACATAAAAGGAGCAGACCCCATAATTAGTGTTATGATCGACACCTGTGTCTTACGACGATACCTCCGTGAAAAGGGTCAATTGTAATTTAACCAGGAGCTTAAAGCTGCTATAGGGTCACAAGACTCGAGAAGAGAATGTTATTTGGTATAGTTTGGGGTTAACCCTTTATTGAGAAGAAAATGCAGATGAAAAATGGTAGGCTGCGAGGCCTCCTGTATGCCAATGATGTCCGTGGTTACTGTTTCGTATAGTCAGAGGTAAGATCAGACCAGATCACAATCTATAAAAAGCTGTGGCCCAGATCATACACATCAAGTCATGGCAGTGGTGTGAGCTAGTGAGACATAATCCCGAGAAGCAGACAAAGGGTTTTTCTGTCAGCAGGTTTCAGTGGGCCACAGGTCAACCCAGCGGAACACTCCTGTTTCTCTTTAGCTGAGGAGGGAGCTGCTATGAATTAGGTTCATAAATAGATTGAAGAAACACATGTATACTTAATAATATCAATTATTAATTTTTACATTTGAATGAGGGGGGTTTTACTGTAAAACATAAAATAAAAATACATCTAAGTGCAACATGAGCAGAGCACTAGATGTCTTGCCACTTCCTTCAGCTCCTCCTCCTCCCAGAGAATTTCCAGGCTAGCCAGGAGATAGGCCTACATAATAATCCCTCCTCCAGTACATTACATGTAGTCATTTAGTGTAATGACTACATCAGGCTTAAATCAACATAGGAGCTAAAAACGATCAAGCGCACATGTGAGTTCATGAGCTGGGTTTTCAGATGTTGAAGGGATCATTCCATAGCTTGTAGGCCTTGCTAGTTCCCTACTGCATAGCTGCACAAACCAAACCAATTAGTTATAATTGTTCAAAAATGTATTTCACTTTGTTTAATGTGTGTGTTTTTAGATCATTTTTGTCATCCCTTATGGGTGATTTCAATGGCTCTGCACCTGTATTCTACAATGTAGCTAATGAATGGGCATCCTGAATGTAGGCCATCCTAGGCCTGGCATGGTTTTGTCTCCCATCATCTAATACAATGTGGTATTTAGTGCACATGAGGATGTTGCACATAATGAGTAAATTAATCATCAAAAGGTATGTAGGCCTACACTAGACTTGTGTCTTAAATAATAGCTGTAAGATGATTCCGACGCAAAAACATTTGCATTGTACTTTTTTATTGTATATGAACAAGACTGGTTCAAACTTTCAAAATAAATAGTCAAAATGTAACAGAATTACGGTATGTACAAATGGTGTATGCTTGGTTTATTTAAAAAAAACATTGTTAAAGGCCACAACTGTTGATACGTTTTTACATGTTTAAAAGTTTGTGCCATATAGCCTATAGCCTAATTAGCTACAGATAAAGCCATCTTCCTTTCGCAATACTTTTGATGATTTGTGTTATTTACAAGTTGTATGGGGCCTACGGGAAGCGCATTACAGGTGTAATATACAACTGCAACACTTGGTCAGTGTAAACTCCTTCTAGTGTGTTCAAGGTCCATGTTTTATTCTTTTTTTATTTCGGAACCCACGGCCTCCATGTCCGCCCTTGTAGAATTGTATCGCAACTCAGTCTTGTGCGTCTTTTGCATCGCTCCGTTTCCTCCCGAAAACCGCAGACACACTTCTCACAATCCCCTTGATGCCCGCTGCTCCTTTCTTCAGTGCTCGTGTCTCACGTATAAGGTCGAGGAGTCCGTGAAATGCGAGCAAAACGCCATGATAGTTCTCTGCGGCGGAGATTTCGAAAAAGCCACAGTCCGCCGCGAGTGCGAGAAGTCGCCCCTCTTCGCTGGACACCGTGCGCCGGTGGCGAAGGTCTCGTTTATTCCCAACGATGATGATCGGAGGAGCGACGGGACACTTGCTCTTGGCTTGTCTGATCCGCTGCACCTGCTGCTCCACTACGGTGAAACTTGCCCGGTCGCAGATGCTATAAACCAGTATGAATCCGTCTGCCCATTGGAGTTGTTTGTTAATGTTAATGTTGTGATCGGCAATGCCCTCATTCTGCAAAAACAAAATGTGATGGGCATTCAATCAATGACTGGCATTGGGAATGTTGAAAAGTGGGCCTACAGTCATAGGATCTTTTAAGCCACTCACCTGAGGACAGACGGAATCCCAGATGTTGAAACAAATCTCTCGTCCATCAATCATGTCGTAGTGGCTGTATATAGATTCTGTCAGCGGGATTTCACATTGTCGGTTAGTTGAGATCGTTTAAATAGGACATTAAATAGGCTATGTGTTGAAGTAAAACGTTAGGCCTACCAATATCTCCATATTCTCCGATAAATCTTCTGGTTAAAAACCGCACGGTGAGGGCTGTAGACAGAGAAAGATGAGATTAGGCCTATTTACAATGTTATCGCTTCAAAACTTTTTTAGTACAACAAACCGTTAATTGAATTTACTTACCAGATTTTCCTACGTTTTCTGCTCCAAGTAGCGCGATATTTGCCTCGAATTTATGTGGATTCCCATCCATTGTTTTACTTCTCTGATGACTGGGGCGCTGATTTACTCTGACAACCATTTCGAACCGATTGCATGCAGCCCAGCTGAGCAGTGTACATACACACTGTGGACCTATCCTGGACATTAATACAGGTAGGAGGTGCATGGAGGAGGGGGGCAGAACTGGGCGTCCTTCTGACGTTAAATCCCAACTGAAATGACCTGCAACTAACGCGTCCTGGTTGGTGATTTAATGGTTCGTGGCCATATTATAATTGCCCTAAACATAATCTCGGAAACCGGATGTTTTTTTGGGATTGAGATACAAATAGTTGCAATGCCAATTTAGGGAAATAAGTCATTATCATATCGTCAAAAGCATGCATTTTATCTTTGGCATCTGAAGTAGTTAACCTACATAGTATTTTGAGTCTAATGAATATAATGAATTATAAAGAAGAAAACACATTTTTAATTAAATGCAATCACTAAAGATAACATTTTCAACACATCCTGTTAGGCTACTATTGAGTCATTTAGCAGACACATTTTCCAATAGGACCTGCAGTGAATTACAAGATTGATCAGATTCATGGCAGCGCTGAGGCAGCGCTGACCATCTACAGGTCTCTGTCAGGCCTTCCCTCTGGCCACCTCCTCCCCTTGCTACACCCAGGGAAGACGACTCTTTTCTCAAAGCAATTTCCCAGAGTGCTGTGGGAGAAGCTGTGCCGCCACTACAGTGAATGGATTGGCAACAGCAAACTGTTGAACAGAGCATTCACGAGACCTCTGTTGAGGACAAGAGGATGATAGAGAAGCTCTCTAACCTCTGCTTAAGATCCCTCTCATCCCTGACTGGGAAGCCTGTGGTGGCCTCATGAGGGTGTTTGGTTCTTGGGTTAAAGGAGCCATGGAAAAACCAAAAGTAGAAGCAGAAGCTCTAGAGATCATCAAGACACCAGACCATGGGAAACCATCCATGGGCAGTTAAAAGTCATCAGTTGAAAACACAATGAGGTTTCCCACCAGAAAAGTGTCCTGGAAGAATCTGTTTCCAGTCTCTAAAACTTTAGAAGCTGAAGAAGAACTGGTACGGGCCTGAGTGGACTGTTCTGTTGCATGGGCAAATAGACACTATCACAAGAACAGATGTCGTTAAAAAACAACAACCATAATGTATATATTGTACATTTAGTAAATGTGATGGAGATATGTTGATTTGTGTACATTTGTGTAATATCATATTGTGAATACATTATTGTAAGTATCATAAATACTGTAACTATTTCAACTAAAATAAATGAAATACTGGTAGGCCTTTTTGTGATTTTTGTTTAACTAACTACACTAGGATTACTACCGAAAGTGCTATTGTTCCTCATCATATCCAAATGATCACGAACTTCTGCTCTAAGAAAGACACTCAAGTCTATCCAGCATAGAAGCCTGCAGGTGCAGGTCAGAAGGTATAAATATTGGCAGGGCAGAATAAAACAGGAACAATTCCCTGGATGGATTGACTCATGATGGGCATAGGAGAACCTTAATGTGAATTACTGAAACTGATGAGCCTGGTTCTCTTCCAGATTTCACAGGCCTGTGTGACAAATTCAATTATTTTGGAAATATTTGTTACAGCAGCATACACCTAAGAAAATAATATCTAAAATGTTATGATTGCCAAGGGCAAAGAATATATAGAATATATGGAATTGACAACGTTTAAGAACTAACTTTAAGAACAATCTTAACCAATCAATCCAACAAGTAACTCGATTGCCATGTCAGGCAAATGTCTAAAAAGTGTGTCAAAAGCTATTTGTGGGTCTTTCAGTGCAACACATTACCCCTGCATATTACAATGGGTGTGGTACAAAACATTTTAGCATTTAGGTTTATTAGGTCATTCATTTGCATACATCTCAGAAACACTTAAACATTCATTAAATAACGCAACATTTTAAACAAACGGCAAATGCATGGACTCAATATGAGACGGACATTGACTGGCATTTTTCTTCAAGTAATGTACTCAGTACTGAGTTGTAGCTGAAAACCTTCCAAATGTTCCTTTAGTTTTTCCCTCACATCTTCTCTAACTACTGTACTAATAATGTTCCCATTAGACGGCTCTATACCTTGGTTCTGTTCGTCGTCTGTTATCGGCCCCAAATCTGGGTGAAAAGTCATTTGTGGCTCCAGTATAGTTTGCACATTTTCAGCCCCATCGTCTGTCCTGTCCACACCTTTTAATCTGTCCTGGGTAGTGGCAGGCACAAGTAACAGCTGTCCCTCTGTGCTTTCCTGCACAAAAAACACTTGCTGGCATGGCTCCTTGTAAAATTGTGCACCCTTGGTTTGACCCACTATGGCCCCAAAGTCTGATAGAGCCGGCTGCAGGACCTGGGAGTTATGCAGTGGCTCCCCATCCAAGATGACCTGTTGAAGGCCCACCTGAGATTGGGTTTGCAGTAGACTCTGGGAGGAGGGCAATTTTAAGGCACTTGGGCACTGGAGATGAAGACTAGAACCACTGTGTAGAACCACTAACTGCACATCGTCAGTGTTTTCCACTAAATCTGGAGAACTGAATTGGTGTTCATGGCTTTCTCGTAGGGCTTTCCCATCACTATTTATAAGCATGTCTTTGTGACTTCCAGGTGGTTTTAGGAGCGGCAGCCATTTTCCACCCTCCTCTTGAGACCTCAATATGCCATTGCGTACAACAGCGCGTACGTTTTTGTTCACAGCTCTGGAAACTGGCCGGGTGTCTCTCCCTTCGCCAGCTCTGTTACAGTTAAAACAGTATTCCCCTGGTTCCTCTTCTGAAAACGTACTTTGACCAAAACACCTGGCCCAGTCAGTTGGTTCCCCGTTGGCATTTTCACACAGCCCAACCTCCTCGGCTTCCATATCAAATTCACTCTCTTCCTGCTGAACCGAGAACGACCCATCAACCGCAGCCCTTACCGCGGCTACCCTACTCCGTCCACTTGCTAGCCAGTCTCTCTTGGTCTTCTGTACGTCAGCTTGTGGCGAGTGCCTCAGGCGTTTCTCTCGGAGCCTCGACAGCGTGGTCCGCAGCCGGTTCTCCCGCCGTCGCGCAGCGCTGAGTTGCCGCAAGGCCTTCTCCAAGCAGTCCACGGCGCGTTCGTAGCGTCGTCTCCACAAAAGAGGACACAGCTGGGCGTAACTGTGCTCCTTTGGCAGGTAGAACCCCGGGGGAGGGGGCAGGCGCCTCATGTAGCGGGACGGGGAGGCGGGGAGCTCGAGGGGCGGAGACTGCTGGGGAACTGGCAGCGAGGGACACCTTTCGCGCTGAGAGATGTTCTCGGCCTCGGAGGCGACCTCATTTGAATAGGAATCAGCCTCCGCGGCCAGGCTGTGCCTTTCTTCCTTCACCGGTGTCAGGTTTTGGACTTCCTCGCAGTTCGCTTTTTCAGCTTCCTTGTCCTCCTGAATAGTGTCTTGGACAGCAACCTGTGGTTTCTGTCTAAAAGTTCAGAACAACAAACAATTCAGGGCATGTGGAATTATTTCTCATTGGTCACTGCTACGACCACATAATAACAGGCAATAATAATAAGCTATATAACAGTAAATAACAGTAACTGCACAGTAATAGGATTAGCTCTACACTTCACAAATGTTGTCACTATACGTGTTTGTTAATAAATATTAAAAATGAAATTAATCTGCATTTGACCAGAGGCTAGGCTTGACCACAATCCAGGCATTTACATCTAAATTTTCATACACGGTTCCCTATTTGGCCAAATATTTAGATGTCCCAAACTTTAATTAACGAAATGAGAACTTCACAGACATCACTTATGGAAGTATATTAACCTGAGGTGAATGGCATCCCGCTTTCGAGGTCGGCCAGGTCCTTTGCGCTTGGGCTCCAGCGACGCATCGAATACGGTTGGAAATGCATCTTCTCTCAATCTACGTATTCCACTGTGAAAGACAATCATAGAAAATACCTTTTACACCATTTCCTAGCAATAGTAGCCTCGTGTGACCATCCTGATATTGACGTTTGCGTTTCACAATGATTATCAGTCTGGCCAAATAAAAAAAAACAACAAAAAAAAAAACTCCAGCCAATCAGAGTGACACCCGTGAATTTCTGAGAAATCTGAGAAAAGACGTCCGTGCAGATTTCTGTTCATCTTTTAACATTGTTGTTCAATTTCGGATAAAAACTGTTTTGATTTCTACACTTTCCTTGGGGGCGCCTGCGCCTTGGGGGCAGACTGCGGCTCTCTGTGATCGTCAGGAATAAACTGACATTCCATCCCCCAAGTGCTTGTTGGTCCTGCCGTTTTGCAATTTTTGGAAAAGGCTTTCAACAGGAATCGAGGCCAGACCGATCTCCAGAGAAACAGAATGTGAACTTGCAAGACCGGGATGGTCTTGTGAGGCTATAACAATAGTGTCTCACAATTCAAACTTCAAATGCAATTCAAAAGTAAAAATGAATGAGTTTGGTGGAAAATGATATACAAATCTGGAAATCACAGACCTGTAACCAGTGAGCTCAAAACTTTCTGGAGTAAAGTGTTTTGAGCAAAAATAAACAAAGTCTGTTTGAGGATCCCAAAGACCCTTGCGGTGTGAATTTGTAATCCATAAATTCCTTCTGCTGGCTCCCTTGGGTAATCTGGACAAAACAACAAAACATTATTGACAAATTGTCATTCCTAACTGTGGAGATCAACCAAACACACGCACTGCTCTAAATGATGGCTCTATAAATGATAACAGATTTGATCCAAGAGTCGATGGTTCAAATTACATCATAGACAATACTTCTTACTTGTGGAAAGTAATGCCAGCCTTGCGAGTTTCACGGTTGTCGCGAGATTTACAGCCTCCAGCTGAGCAATGTCTAGGCATCTGAAATAAAATGTAGAATCCGATGTGTAATACATACAATTATCCATTAGGTTTGTGATTTATAAAAAATGGGCATTAAACAGAAAGAAACATAATATCATAACTAGAAGATGTTTTGACTGCAGTGTCTCCTTTAAGGAGATGACACGACTTTTAATGACTTGGAATAACGACACACTGATGCTGGTTCTGCACGTTTGGGTAGACGATGGGGGCAGCGCGCTCATTTGCAGTCAAACAACTTGCATTCGAGAAACTAATAACTATTGAGGATATTTTGTCTTTGAAAAAATATGTAACGGGTTGACAAAAACTTGTAATGTCATGTCGTGGTTTCCATCTTAGGTTTGGTTTACGGTTGTTAGCTAATGACAAATAACGTCGCTCACACTAGGCTTTTCATTGTATGTGATATATAGATGTTGGACGCTATGCTTACTCAAATACATCCATTAAACATTAACGGAATGCTACTGAAACTATTAAAATGGATATCCTATGATAATATTGTAATAAAGACCTTTGCGCTCAAGCTCTGGACCTCACGAAGATGGCTGTTCTTCCCTTCCTTTCCCTGGGCTTCTTACTCTATGGCATAGAGGGTTGACCTAAATGCAATGATCGCCATCTACTGGCGAAATATAAATGTGCACTCGCTTCCACAATTATCAAGAACCACTACTCGTGAAAGACAATTGTGTTTGACAAAAAATA
>OMNS01011024.1:1461-19210 GCA_900303225.1 Laemonema laureysi | reverse complement strand
AAGCTATACACATTATATATATATATATATATATATATATATATATATATATATATATATATATATATATATATATATATATATAATTTAATTTCATACAGAGTAAAGATGCCTTTTTCAACTTTTATGAAGTTGAACACACTTTCAGTGCTGGCTCACAAGGAAGTCAATTCAGCAGCTGTGCTTGGAGCAATTACAGCGGACAAATGTTTCTGAATCAGGGTTTCTATTTACATCCGCCACAAATGGGCCAACAACTTCCTCATCTTACACATTCAAAGAAGCGTTCATGTGGGCTATAGGTAATAAGACCTGCATGGTTATGTGTTTTGGCTACGTTGAACCATTATCCTATTATAGGATAACAAGCCTATTGTTTTCAGTAAGACATACATGCTGGTTGAAATGGTTATCATGTTGCTCTTAAGATATAACCTAGGCTTTTGAGATCGTTTTTTTACTCGTATGCTATTTAGTAATAGTAGTAAAGTGGATTAAACAAAGAGAAAAGTGATTTCACTTTGAATTTACAAATTAAATTGGTTGCCTTGGCATAGTCCTATTCCAAAACAGAAGATCCCATCTTATCCAGAAAAGTGTAGGCCTAATTTAAAATGAATGCGTCCTCATTTAATTAAAAGCATGTTTGTAAACACCTATGCAATGGCGAAATAGAATGGCTTGGCAGTCGTCTGAATGTTCAGTTACACATATATATGCTTCTGTGTTGGGCAAGTGAGCTAGAAAAGAAGTTGTGACGGCAGACGTCTGATAGGGAAACGTCCAAACTGCGACAGCTGAACCTGCGACTGGCGCGCGCGGAATGCGTCAGACGGCAGAAGTAGGAACTTTTATAGAAACTCTTTGCGAGGACGTAACCTCACCCATTCGACTTCGTGCCGTCGCACTGGTGCGGACACGTTTCCTTGACTTTCTGGGATCCTGGATTGTTTTATTTCACGTGTTTTACTCTCCTGGACCATTGCCTAAAAGGATTTTATGTGAATAAGGACATTGCCTTCATACTAAAGAGGTAGGCTAATTTGCGTTAAAGGGTATTCATTGGACAGGGGTAGGTCAGTAACACCTTATGAAAAATAGTCTCAGCCTAAAATGTTGCCTTAAACGAGATTTTTATTCTTCATTTTTTGCCCTATCAGTTTAATTTATCTGTCCATCTCCCTCAATGCGCACCTTAAGTGGGCCACATCTATCATTTAGATCTATCATTTAAATGTAAAATTGAATTCAATAAATACAATGATGAGGTCATTATTGTATTTGATGAATTCAAATTTAAATGTGTATTTTCCAAATGGAGATTTGGATTTTGTTATTCTGATTGCAATAGCATAGTCTTTGCCATTTTAAGATATCGTTGGTGACCCTTTCTACAGGATGATAACCTTATAGCCTAAATACCATAATGAGAAAGATGGTCAAATAAATAGATTAGTCTACTTGTGATAATTATAAATAATGGAATGTACGTCTCAACTAGGCATTGGGCTGGTTTGAATTGAGGTCTATCGTGGTTGTCACAAACACAGTTTTCCACTATGAGAGAACCCCTAGTATTCCCATTGTACACAAACTGGCGTTAGGCCCTTCCATGGTTCATTCTAGACAGCCTCAGTCTTCCACTGCATTGTAAGACTTACTGACAATTAGTTCATTGAAAGTCATGCCTGAGTCTTAAGTCCTATAATAAACAAAGCAATGAACAGTCTACTGTTTATTGCTGAATGACTAATCGACCCAAACAGCTTTTATCTATAGTGTTTTTGGTCCGGGGTTGTTGGGGCGACATGCGGGTGCCAGCTACAGCCCCGGCCGACGGCATATCACCTATCAGAAATAGCCGTGATCACATGTCCGGCACACAGAAGTGGGCTATATTTAGAGACCAACAGACCCTGTTTGCCATGCCCCGAAATACAAGATCAAGCACCACTTTTTTCTTTTTTCTTTTTTATACTTTGGACGAGTCAAAATATGGCCCAAAATCAAGTAGAGTGTAAACATGTAAAATAGTTCTACTAAACTAAATAAAAGTAGTGCCTCTGATACAAAAAAACATTGCTGAGTTATCATCTCATTACGTTTCTTCCTTTTATATATATAAAAAATAATGAATATCTATGCGGTCCATTGGTCAAACTATTAATATCCTACTAATGACCTGTGTGAAAAATAGTGAGATCATATTAAGCGTGGCAAGGGATCATCAACCGTGGTTTCATTTTGACTTGGTTAGGTAGCATTTGAAGTGAGCACCCATCATCAACACTTTGTCATTGTGGCACAGACATGACTGAGGTGGCACAGGCTATGGCAGATGTTGCCCATGACAAGGACGACGTGGCGAACGAATATGAAGAGGAAGATGTGAACGACGCAGAGGAGGACGGGGAGACCCAGGACAATGACGAAGACGAGGCAGCCAATCGGGAACTGGCAGAAGACGAATTGTACGTTGCTGAGAAGATGCCGGGTGTTAACGGTGTCGAAGACACTGAAGATAACACAGAGGACGGCTCGCCGAACGTAAACGGTGAGACGGACGACAGAGAGGAGACGGGAGAGCAGGACGACGAACTGTCCCACACACAGGACACAAACGTTTCTGATGTGACGTTCAAGAAAGAGGTAAGAGAGCTATTTCAGACCAGGACTGCTATATTGTTGAATGCACTATGTGTGATTGTGGATTTTTAATGCATGCTGCCTACGAATACTCATATTTCATATGTGTCGTGGTTGAAGAGAAAGCTGTGGACTAGCTGTAGAAATCACACAATATAATAAATATAAAACATTCAACACATTAATATAATGAAAGCGAAATGTTATTGAAAGGTAATCAATTGAGAGCAGAATTAGTTTTCCAACCCAAGGCCAACCTCAACTCCTTTTGAATGTGACACGTGGTCAGGCCGTGTTCTCCCGCCCGCTTCAGCCTAGCGACCAAAAAAAAAAAAACGGACCAATCATTCCAATCTCAATTCCCTTTTAATCACAAAGAAACTGCTGCGGTCCCGGAAGCCCGTGGCCCGGAGCTACGTGCCCAAGGACAAGGACAAGGGGGACGTGAAGAACAAGTTTGAGGCCATGCAGAAGGCCCGCGAGGACCGCAGCAGGCAGAGGAACAAAGACGAGCAGCAGAAGAGGAAAGAGCAGTACATCAAGGAGCGAGAGTGGAGCCGCAGGAAGCAGCAGGTCAAAGACTGATAACCCCACTAACCCCACCCCCCCCTCGGCCGTGAGCTGCATGGCATGAACCAGGGCATGACCAGGTGACAACGCTGCAAGGTTTTGAGTGAGGATTTACCCTAATTTACTGTTTGATGATGATGATGATTATTATCATGGCTGATTATTAATCTCAGGCTTGTGTTTGAAATACAAAAAACAACAACTACTAGTCTTTGCAAAACGAATAATGTTGACTTAAAACATTCACATCATTGACCCAACCTATCTATGCTTACTTATTGGTCAAATAGATTACATTGCATTAAACTATAAACTATAAATTAAGAGTGATACGGTGTGTTGTGAGTGGATAACCGTGTGATGCTCCTCCCTCCCTGCCCACACCAAGTCTAGGGCATCTTGCCAGGGTTAGGGTTGGCACAGAGGGGAGATCCGCTGATCTCCCCTCTGTGCCGCTGCACCGCGCACCAATCGTAGGCCTACCTGCCGGTCACATGACGCAGCTATTAGCAGCAGGGATTAGTCCCCTGTTCTCGCTGCGACCAGCATGGCCTTTAAAGTGTAATAACAGATGATCCCGGCTAAAGCATAACCTCACCACACACTCTCCCGCCCCATCCGCCATAGATAAAAGAGCTACTCGCGTCCAGTGATGAGGAGGACGAGGTGAAGCCGGCCAAGGTAGAAAAATCCTACGTGCCTAAGATCACAGGTGAGACGCCGTTGAGAGACGAGAGCACATACTTAGATGGTGTTTCATTTGCGAGCCGCCCGGGGGGGGGGGGGAAGGATTAACCACCCAGATTGACCTTCTCTGCTTTGCCGTGTTGCCTCTGTTACGATACGCAAACCTCATCAGGTAGCGTCAAGGGGAAGTTTGCAGAAATGGAGAACAAGAGACAAGAGGGGGGGAGGAAGAAGATGGAGGAGGAGAGGAAGCGGAGAGCGACCCAGGACATCATGGAAAAAGCAAAAATTCAAAAGGAGCTGGCCAAGAAGGCAGCTGAGGTATGTGTTGCCTGCAAGGGTCTCCTAGCTATGGGGGGGATGGGCCATAGTAGATAGGATAGTATATCATGATGGCTAAGCTGCGGTCTTCCTGGCTTCCATGTATCTGTAATCATTAAGGTAATCCTCAGCTGTCAACTTGGATGAGTTATTTTGAGTGCTATTCTTTTTAGGCCAAAGTGAAGGCTGCAATGTTTTACCTTTGCCTTGGAAACGCGGACGGAGCACTTGCTCGTCGTGTTTGGTGTCTTGGATCTTAGAGAGATGTTTGTTCCAGATGCGTATTCCAGATGCAGCAATCATGAGAAATGGCAGGCTATGCTACTTCCACAGCCCCATTCTGGTTCTAGCCATTCAGTCATTTGCTTTAAATAATACATGTGGTGAATGCATACAAATATGTATTGTTTATTGAACAAACCAGCTACCTCATGTGTTTTCTACATGGTTCTGTCACTTTGGTGCACTTTGGTCGAGTGACAATTCTGTGAATGTAGACATCTAGTGACCATTAGGAGTTACTGTACATCACCAAATAGCTTTACGTTTTCATGTTTGAGTTAGAGTTTGTTAAGGTTTGCAGAGAGGAAACCCTGCTGAAATATAATACAATGAAGGAAGCACTAACGAGGTGATCCAGAAACAACTGGGTCAACACCCATTACAGTATGCTACAGCCTGAACCACAAGGCCCCTGCCAGGTGTAGACAGCATGTGACTGGCAACTGTTTCCCACACCACTCAGAGACTGAATTAGCTCCTGCCCTCTTCCACGATGTGACCAAAATTAGATCTGTGCTATCTGGACTAACGCTCATAGACATACCTACCGCAGTTGGTCACCTTAAGGACGTTGGTGGCCTCTCCCCTCAATTATACACCTTTATCTTCTCTGTTTATTGAGTGTGAGTGACCTCCATTTATTTTGGTTCCCTCTATCCACCTCTCTGAAGAGCCAGAGTAGAACATAAACGCAAGACCGTAATCTTCATGAGCCTGTTGTGGTTCGGTTTCACTCATACTACAGTACATGAGTAAACAGCAATATCGCATCAATAAATCGGCATAAACCTATTTGCACATTTCAGTGCTGCATGTATATAAGCATTGCTACTTTATTCATTTAATAAGATGCTGAAAGTGCACAAGTAAACTCTAAAAATAGTGGTGTAGTAATGGTAATACTGCATTCATAAACATGGCCATAAAACAATTTGTCAAACATCCATGCAGCAATACTTTAGTACTTGAATGATAGAGGCTAAATGCCAGGACTCTGAACACACTGTTCAGAGTCCTTTGCCTGCTGCCGTCTCCTCTTTGGTGTATTCTGGCTCAAAGAAATATCCATCATTCCTTCCACTCAGTAAGACTTGGCTGAAGTTCTAGTAATTTGATCCATAGGTTGGCATTCATTGCTAGCAGCCATTATACAATCTTGTGTAGCTTTTCAGGCTAACAACAACAAGGCAACTGAATCTCACAAAGCCAAACTCCAAGCTGATTGGCCAGGGTGATTTTGCCGGGCACTGAGAAAGTGTTTTTGAAAACCTGGAAGTATCAGAAAAAAGCCATTTGCCAGGACATTCAGGGAATGTAAATAGTCGTATTTTGATCCACATAACGCAGTAGGCTTTTGTTAAGCAACTTGGAGACCATTAAAATATCGAAAATCGTTGGAATGTCCCTCTAAGTAGTGTTCTGGGGAAATAATCCTTTTGTAAACATTTAGTACAAATATCTTTCAAACGTTCTGTTTGATTTTCACTTAATAATTGACTTACCTGCATAGACATATATGTATATGAAATTTAGATTGTTTTGAAAAATAGAGAACGTATTCCCTTTTTCCATACAATTATGTCTAGGAGGGAGATGACACAATCCTCGTCCAAGTGGTGCCAGCCAAAGCGTGTCGCCCTCCAGGCAGAATCAAGATGAACTTTGAGGACATTGAGAAGAACCGTGAGGAAGACCTGAAGAAGAGGGCGGAGGAGGAGAAGAAGAGACAGTACGATGAAAACCGGCGCTCCTTCAGGGAGGCCAAGAGGCGCTCTATCGCTCCGACGGTAGGTCAAATACAAACGCTTTCTTTTTTTTCTGATATATTTCTTTAAAGTTTTTTCAGTTTTTATCAAACATATGAACTCAGGATGAGGAGCTGAAACCAGCAGAGAGGGAACTGGTGACCCCGGGCAAGCTGAAGCTGTCGTTTGAGGAGCTGGAGAAGGAGAGGCAAGAGCAGAGGAAGAAGCAGGCCGAGGAGGAGGCCAAACGCCGTCTGCTGGAGGAGAAGAGAGCCTTTGAGGAGGCCAAGCTGGAAATGGTAAAGTAAAGTCCCATTAGGTGCTGCTTTGTAAGTCGCTTTGGATAAAAGCGTCTGCCAAATGACTGTAATGTAATGTAATGTAACCAAGTTTGACTAGGCAATGGCAAGCAAAAACAATACGCATGCAATATAGTCTGTATATTTATACTACATGATGGCAAGACATCTGATCATTTCTGATTCCTGAAGAAACACATTTTCGTTAGCAAATATGTATTGCATTATTTACCTTCCAAAGGAAATATAATTAACAAAGCTTGTAACAATATTTACACACAGGGCTTAAGCTGATTAGTCAGATATTGTGGAAACTGAATAAAAAATAAGCATTATTTGTGTGATTTAGATTAAGCGATTTCCTCTGAGTCGTAGAGGATTAACCCCTGACATTTGAACCTAATATGTGTTCGTTTTTTTTAAACGCTTCTTTACCTCGGTTAACCTTGCGAGCGATCTTGTCTGGTATCTCCTCTCCTCCCTCAGGGTGAGGATGAGGAGGACACGCAGGAGGCGCTGGGGGATAAGGAGGAGTCACGGCCCGGGAAACTGAGGCTGAGCTTTGAGGAGCTGGAGAGGCAACGGGTGGAAGGGGAGCGCAAGAAGGCGGAGGAGGAGGCCAAGAGGAGGATGGAGGAAGAAAGGAGAGCGTTCGCAGAAGCCAGAAAAAGCATGGTGAACATCACCTTTCATGTGAAATATTGCTCTCTGTGTCGCTGAGTAAAAGCCTGCAAAGTTCTCATGCGACGATACAAGATAAAAATCATAAAAAATATATAAGAACCATAAATCATAAGCATAAATAATCATAAAAATCATACACACCCGATCATAACATTTATAGTGAATCCTCATGAGGATGCCGTAATAATCCTGACCTGCTCGATGAGTTGTTGAGCATGAAGTTGAGACATTCGGCCCACCGTGACACACAAGGAGCATCTGTTTCAACTCTGGTGTTTAGTAAAAGCTGTGTGTGTTGTCGTTCCAGCTCGTAGACGATGACGACGAAGTGCTGATGGCCTTGCTCAACCTGGAGGGCAGCAAGCCAGGCAAGATATGTGTGAGCTTCGAGGAGATGGAGCGCCAGAGACGAGAGGAGGAACAGAAGAAGGCGGAGGAGGAGGCCAAGAAGAGGCTGGAGGAGGAGAAGCGACTCTTCGCGGAGGCCCGCAAGAACATGGTAGGCTTCCGCTACACAGAACCGATGATAATATTGTTAGTGTAGACGAGTGGCATTGGCATGGCATTAATACCCTCCAGCTGTCGTCATCCCATTACTTCACCATTGTACATTTTAGTGGCAGTTGGATTTCAGAGAAGGAAAAGAGGATTTGGAAATACGCTTTTATTTCGTATTTCTGTCTTATATTCAATCATGAAATAATCTAATAATATTATTCAACCTGATTGGGAACATTGTCTGAGAACACCGAACAAAGCAACTCAGCATTGAACTAATATTTCACTGATTCAGGCATCATTGGAATCAAATTGGATTTAATTATTGTATTTAATGCATTATCTAATTTTATGACGGGCTCAAATTGCTATACCCTTTTCTAAATGATTTCTTCAAGAGCCCTGGCCTGGATCAGGATATGTCTGCATATGGAGATGACGATGTAAGATACTCTCAATTTAAAACGAAAATGTGCAATATACTAACGTCATACGTCTTACATACGCTGCTTGTATGTTCACAATTTTTTGATTAATCCATTAAATACGATGGCCATTTTGCTTGTAGTTCAGCCTTTGAATGCTCAGAAATAGCTGCTTCCAACAGCTATTTAAAAAACTGATCAATATTAATACACTCGTGTGGCAATGTGTTGATTCAATCAATAATCAATAAGAGAACTGTCACAGATTAGATTACAATTTTGGAGGCTAAATGGGATATCAAATAAATGCACATGAATTGTTAAACTATGGAAATTAGCTATATTTCAATGAAAATAATTACATTATTTGCACATGTACATTTCAAAGAAATAGACCAATTAGCATAAATGCATGCTGTAATTAGTATGTTGCTCTTATACAACATTGGTGTTAATAGTTAATAGAGGCTCATTTGTATCATACCATGCGTTTATCAATACCTCATATCCATGTGCCATAACAGGACGAGAATGAGGAGGACGGTATGGTCAAGAGTGAGTCACAGGAGGCATTGCACCCTGGCAAGCTGGAGATCAACTTTGAAGCGCTGCTCAAACAGAAGCAGGAGGCGGAGCGGAGACGCAAGGTGGAGGAGCGCAAGAAGAAGATGGAGCTGGAGAAGCAGGAATATGAGCAGCTCAGACAAGAGATGGGAGTGGTGAGTTACAAAAACAACACTGGGAATGCATTAGATCTTCTAAATTATGTTCTTGAATAGCCTAAACTGTGTAGAAACACATCAGGTTACTCCACTACTGTCTCCTCATTGTATGGGTCATGGGGGACATTACTAATGAGGAGCTCTCATGCACTCTTTCCCAGGATGAGGTGAACGAGAGCTCAGACGCGGTGAGCAAGGAGTATGAGGAGCTCACCAAACTCAAGAGGACCGGCTCCATCCAGGCCAAGAACCTCAAGTCCAAGTTTGAGAAGATTAAGCAGCTGACAGAGGAAGAGATCCAGAAGAAGATTGAGGAGGAGAGAGCCCGGAGGAAGGCAGTGGATGAGGAAATCAAAGAGAGGGAATCCGAGAGGTTCCAGGAGGTGAGAGGATGAAGGCATCTATTGGACATATGTTTTTCAAACAGAAACATCAACTATGAGGAGGCCTAAAGAGCTTAGATCCTGTGAAGTGCATTAAAATTCAATAAAAATCTGATGAGCAATACATCAACATGTTAGGATTCTGACCTGACTCTTTTTTTCAGGAGGAAGAGGAAGTCGATATGAATGCAGCAAAGGCAGATGAGTCGCCATTCAAACAGAAGGTGGACATGCGCGCCCGCTTCCAACAAATGGCCAAAGCCCGAGAAGAAGAGGAGAAGCGCAGGGTAGAGGAGCAGAAACTGCAGCGGATGCAGTTTGAGCAGCAGGAAATCGATGCTGCCCTCCAAAAAGTAAATCCCTGGCTCCCATTGTATGATCATCATGAAGCTGTATATCATGTTTAACTGCCCTCACCATGTCCAGGAACACTCTTGTGTTTGTCAGCCTGTTAGCTTCAAGCTGCTCCTACTCCCTACTTGGTGATTTGTGGTGTCTAGGTTCCATCACATGTGTTTTTTTTCTTTTTTTATTTGCAGAAGAAGGAGGATGAGACGGAAGCAGAGGACGGCAGCATCATCAACGGCTCGGCGGCGTTCGAAGACGAGGAGGACCACGCCAGGTCCGGCGCGCCGTGGTTCAAGAAGCCCCTGAAGAACCAGTCGGTGGTGGACGCGGAGCCCGTGCGCTTCACCGTCAAGATCACTGGCGAGCCCAAGCCAGAGGTGACCTGGTGGTTCGAGGGGGAGATGCTCCAGGACTGCGAGGACTATCAGTATATCGAGCGGGGAGAGACCTTCTGCCTCTACCTGCCAGAGACCTTCCCCGAGGACGAAGGAGAGTACATGTGCAAGGCGGTGAACAGCCGGGGCACAGCAGCCAGCACCTGTATCCTCACGATAGAAAGTAAGAGCACGCTGGTGTGAGGTCATGGCCTGCATGCCTGTCTGCATGACCTCCACATCCTATCTGTATCACCTCCACATCCTATCTGCATGACCTCCACATCCTATCTGCATCACCTTCACTTCCTGTCTACATGACCTACACTTCCTGTTTGCATGACCTCCGCATCATGTCTCCGTGGACTACACTTCCTGTCTGCATGGCCTCCACTTCATGTCTGCATGACCTCCACTTCATGTCTGCATGACCTCCACTTCATGTCTGCATGCCCACTTCTGTCTGCATGATCTCAACATGCTGTCTGGTTTCTCTGTGTCGAGTGGATCACATGCTCCTCCTGCCGTGTGGACATGGAGTTGGATTGTGACTGTGGATAACCATGGGTCTTCTGTTTCTCTCCTGCAGCGGACGACTACTGATCCCCCCCCCACCCTCTCAAATCCCCCAGTGTTCTGGGAAACTTTCCCCTGTTATCTCTCACTCCTTTTCCTGACATTTTATCCCTTGTGGTAGGAGCAAACAGTGGTGGCAAGAAAAATAACAGTATGCTTGGCATTCCTATGGGAGGGATAGAGAATACACACTAAGTGCAAGATGTGTTGTTTACGTATAGTTTATCTATTAAAAACTGCCCTAGAATAGAAAGATGCAAGTGCCAAAAGAAATATTTATACAATAGCGTATTACGATTCGTACTTTAGTGTTTCTTGATCCACACTATGCCCGCAATATCGTGAAGAATCACTGCACACTGCACAGTTACAACAAATCATGATGATCGTCACACAGTGGACTTGGAAAAACCTGGAAAAGTTTGTTTTGGAATGTGTTTTAAAATATCCCAGTTTTAAAAGTAATACAAAATAAACAACTAAAACAAATAAAAACGAAATCAAATCACATTTGGAGTACCAGAAGGCCTATGGAGTCCTGTATTCCTACTACTTTACTACACGTGTGTGCTCATTATATTGGCATACTTCTTTTGCCAGTATAGAAGAATGTTTGTTTGATACTCTGAGATTCTATTGGCTGGCTATAAAATGATTGTGAATAGATATTTTTTATTTTAATTTTCATAACTTCAGAAACAAAACAATTATGAATCTGTTATGATCTTACAACCATGACACAAAGCAAATTTTAAAGAAATCTTATTTGATAAAAAATTTGATTTCGTTTCATTTTCACCAAATTGTTATTTTAAATATTGGATGTAACACGTGTCCCCGTTTTTTTAATGTTGAGTATAATGTAAGACTCTGACAGATCCTAATACAACTGTTTTTGGACTCTATGTTATTACTCTATCGTTGATTGTGGAGAAATATAAGCCTAGGTTGAATATTTGTCAAATGTTAAAAATGTATAAAAAATGTTTTAATAAAATATATAAAAACACGAACAATGACTTGACGTTTCCACAAAACAGTTACTATCTTAATATTAGTCCAGTCAATATTAAGATAATGACTGGATGACGACATTTTCAAACGTCTTACGTTCATTAATACATATTTGGAATGAAGACACCCACTCACGTCACCGGGTGGCGTCATTCTAGCATGTCATGGCGTTACCATGGGAACAAAAGTCACAGGTACCCCACAATGGAAGACATGCGCAGTTTCGCGTTTTTACGAGTAAAATAACAATTTCCGAAACATGATATCTAGATATGGCATTCTATCTGTATTTCTATGAATATATCAAGCTACTTCGCACCCAAAGAAACTGAATATTACAGTCGTCTTTTCTGGCTTCCTATTGAAGATGCTTCTCATTTAGCTAAACACACCGTGACCACCGCTATCCCATAATGGTCGTGTCGGTAGAAGAAGTCGCTTCGTCCCTTGTGCGGGAATTTCTAAATCGAAAGGTGAGTGAACCTAGTTATTGGTCAGTAATGTTAATAGTTGTCTTCATTTGGAATGAAGCACAAGCTACGATGTGTTAGCGTGGTGGTTAGCTAGCGCTAGCCTCATGTGTCCAATGTTGCTAGACAGCAGCAACATTGTGGGAGGTTATATTTTATTATCTAGGGACTGAAGAGGACGATCGCATGCATGGACGAGGAGTTTCCTCGCACGGGTGCCAGCATCAACAATAGATCAGATCTACGACAAGTTCTTCAGGTTGAGGGTCTTTATAGGAAAAACAAGGTGAGTAGTTTAGCCAGAGGTTGGCGAGCCAATGAGTGCTTATTAAATGTGACCGTAACGTTTCAATTCAATCGCGACAGGCTCTGAATTCCCCCCTGAAAACATTGCTGGAGATCATTGTAAAATCCCACGTCGAGGGACACAAGGATGACAACGTAACCTTCCACGACGACCCACTTCATACTTCCCCAAGTACAAACTTGAACACACTAACTTATTCGCATGCGGACACACACAAACCGCAGTATGACACAGGGGTTCAAGACGGCACAAGAGATACGTATCAGACGTATCACAAGATACCTCCCAGCACACGGTATTCATCTTTGCATGTTTACTTCTGCTTCAACTGGCTATTGCTGGTTATTACACTTTGATTGTGTTATCCTAAAAACGATGTATCCATTCCACAGATCTATTAGAGAGGACAACTCTCCTCAAGACATGTTGGTACCTGATAGACAGTCTGCACATCAAACTTGTCCTTCAGGGGATGATTCGGAAACCTTAAAAGAGCATCAATCGATGGCCTTCCTCCAAGAAAATGCCTCTTTTCCCAAGAGGGAAAAGGAGAAAGCAGTCAATGAGAGTGCCTTGAAGAACAGAACAAATCGCATTAGACGAGGCATGCTGGGAGGACCAGTAGCAAACTCACCACAGGTAGATGTAGATGGTGTATGTGTGCCTGACTTTCTTAAATATATTAAAATACATGAATAGGAACATGTGATAACTAACCCTAACCCTAACCCTAACTCTGTTGTGCTATTTTTAGGATTCACACAAGAAAAGACCAACGAGAAGGACAGGGCTGCCTCCGCCGGTCCCTGTAAACGAGGCAGGACCACCAGAGCATCCTGGTCTCTCTAGGGGATTGGCTTCAGGGACCCGAGGGGAGTTTACTGCTACAGGTCTCCTAAGAGACAGACAGCAGACATGGAGCTCAGCGGAGAGCAAGAAGAGCCCTGGAAGACACGACATTGTGAAGAACGAAAGGTAAAGCGTTTAGTTTGTTTACCTAAGTGATGCTGAGGGCAATGTTTATGTTGACTCATTTCTTATTTTTCTTATTTTTTCCTGTGTATTATGTATTTATGTATTGTTGTTTCTTTTCTTTCAGACCAAAGTTGTCAACCAATCTCAATATGGATAGGTTCTCATCTGAGATGGTCTTGGGTAATTTCTTAACTTCTTTTCTTTTCAGTGTTTATCTGATATGTGTTTTAAATACAACCATCATTTGAATCAAACAAGAGACTTCGGCCCTCGTTTATGGTAATGTGTGTTTCCCAGATGACTTTGATTACGATGAGGAGTTACAAGATCTGTCCAAAGTGTCCCTGCAGCCTTGCGTCCCCCAGCACAGCTACATAAGCTGTCCTATGGACATACACACTGCCACGGTAGGAAGACTACATGAACCCTCCCAACCCATTTCAAGCCCAAGTTTGAGCTTAATAATTAATTAATGAATAAAAAGTGAATCGCTGACAATCAAATCAAATCCAATGTGTGTATCGAGCACATTTAAAAACAACCAGTGTTGTGTGCTGTACAAAGTCTCTCTCTCTCTCTCGCTCTCTCTCTGTCTGTCCTGTCTGTTAATCAAGTGCTATCTTCTAAAGTGTGTTGTTGTTCTTTTTCCAGGAGTTGAAAGAGGTTCTTCTTGGCTCCAGCTCACGGTGCTTCAGTGCTGAGTGGAGTAATCAGGGCTTCAGCTTCTCTGAAGCCCATGACCTCAGATACGGAATAGTACAGAAAAAGGTAATGTAGGTAATGTAATCATCTCTCTCACACACACACGCACACACCTTAATAATTGCACACTTCAGTCATTGTGCAATTCCTCAAATTCCACGGCCATATTGGTTTGGTTGGTCGTCTTCAGGGCGGTCCTTGTGGGGTGCTGGCATCGGTCCAGGCTTGCGTCCTACAGAAGCTACTGTTTGACGCCCCAGACCCCGCTAGTGTAGACCGTGGGTATGTTGTCGTTGCCAATGTTTTTTCGAATAACATTGTAACTTGTAACCAATGCCAGGTAACTACTGTATGTTTACGACAAATGTTTTTTTTTGTTTGTTTTGTTTCGCCAGCATGTTGAGACCCTCCGATGCTGCTAGACGGCGCTGTCTCGTGTTAGCTGCCGCTGAGGTGCTGTGGAGGGCTGGGGGACACAAGACGGCCACACTGGCCATGTGAGTTACTGGCCATTCTGATGTTCATATGATTATACTCTATGCCCTTTAACCAGACTAAAGACTATTCCTGGGAGTTTAATTTACTGAAAGCCCAGCTGTTAATTATCGGGTTAGAAAAGGATAACTTTGCCGATTTTCAACCTTCTCTCTATCTGTCCACATTAAGTGATATAGTGCGAAAAACACCTGCAGTTGCTGCCGAGAATCAGAGATCACCCGTTCAACGCATTAAGAAATCAGTGATTGACTGAAAACACTTGCATTGCGTATTCAGCGCTGTCGACATTGTCGACATTATTTGTAACTTTTGGTGTTGGCTCATATCTCCTTAAAAGAACTTCAGGAAGAAGTCACTTTGTGCCGTCTGGCTACTACAAATCTGAAGGATTACTTGAAAAGGTAATGGCGTACTCTTGTAATGCACGTATGTGTGTGTGTGTGTGTGTGTGTGTGTGTGTGTGTGTGTGTGTGTGTATATTTGGACACCAAATGTACATGTGTGCAGTATTATAATGAGCATTCCCCTGTATCTAGTCATAGTGAAACATCAAAAGTTGCTGAAAGAATATGTGATCTCTGAGCCTAATAAGTGAATACAATAATAATAATAATTAATAATAATTGTGAATATAGGCACTGTAATATATTATCCACGTCCTCTGCTCCAGGTCACCTGTTTCACCACTGACAACCTCAACGACCTGCAGCGGCTGCTGGAACAGCACATCCGGCAGGTAAATCTTCAGCTATCTCAGTCCATACTTTCCATCCAGATACGGCGGCCGCTGCCTTTCTGTTTCAGCTTTTACCGGCTTATAACGCTTTCCTCCCTTGTTTCTCAGTTTGAGTCGGGATCCTTCGGCTGCCTCCTGCTCTGCATCTCTGCTGTCCTCTCCAGATCTATTGCAAAGTATGTCTTTTACACATGATTCGTTGCGGCCACTGCTCAAAATCGTAGGAAAGTGTATATTCATGCATATTAATATAATTTAACCTTTTTATAAATGTTTTGTCCTCAAGAGTACGAGAAGATATGGATGTGCCCAGCAACACACTCATAGGAGCCCATGGCTACTGCACACAGGTGTGCCACCGTTACATAATGTGCACTATATGTTATTATATGCATAGAATTAAGAACGCAAAAACACATGACTGAACACAGAACACACGAAAACACTTACAACCTGTATCTGCATGAAGTAGATGCTGATGTCGCTTCTTTGAATCCCCCTTTCGGCAGGAGCTGGTGAACCTGTTGCTATGCGGCCAGGCGGTGTCCAACGTCTTCGACGGCGACGTGGAGCTGGGCTCTGGCGACGGCTGCTCCACCCTGCTGAAGGGAATCAAGCGGCGCTCTGACGTCGGCCTGCTGTCCTTGTTTGAACACCACAACGTTTGTGAGGTGAGCAGAGCATCGCTTTGATAAAACTTTCTTCATAGTCTTTATTCATTATCATGATGTGTTTTAGGTTGGGTTACTCTGTTTTACTCCTTCTTTTGACAAGTGGGGGAAAAAAAGGGTTATTTGAACTAACATTATAATATATACATTATAAAACGTCAAATCAATCCAGATACAATGACTCAAATAACTTGTCTTGCCACTCACTGCTCACCAGGTGGGCAGTCGCCTGAAGACCCCTCTGTTCCCCATCTGGGTGGTGTGCAGCGAGAGCCACTTCAGCTCCCTGTTCGGCCTGCAGAGGGAGCTGGTGACCAATGGGGACGGCTCCAGGGAGTTTGACCTCTATTACTATGATGGGCTGGCCAATCAGCAGGAGGAGATTCGCCTCTCTGTCTGTAGGTGTAGCATATCATAGGAGTTTTCTCCATGTAGAATTGAGTTGGGGGGGTTTTTTCTTTTCTTCTGCGATTCTTCAACACCTAACTAAAGTCACTTGTGTGTGTCTGTGTTGTATCAGCGTCTATCAGTGCTCTGCTCTGTGTGCGCTGGTATTTGGGTGTAGCTCTTTCTGATTTAAGTGCCTTCACTTTTTCAGCTGTCGGCTTGGCAGCGGCGCTCCGCGAAGATAATGACCCTGATCTCACTCCTCCGCTGGAGCAATGCATCCGAACCAAGTGAGTTGCTTTCTTTGGCAAACGCGCAAAAACACGCAAGCTCACACACGCCAAAAAACCACCACCACCACCACCCCACTTAGAGTCGCACGCCCTTGTCCTCGCCCCCCTCGCTGACTCGCGTGTTTGCTCGTGTTCCCCTTTTGTTTTTCAGCATCCGTTTGTTGTAACGTCATCAACTTTTTGGGAATTACTGAGTAAGACACAAGCCTTTCCTTCCTTCTCGCGGGTACATGTCTTGGCGTCATGGTTACTACTCTTTTAGTGGTTAATACTCCCAGTCAGGTTCAATTATTGCTTTATCTCTAAACACTCACACCGGGGGGATTCGTGCAGTTGATCGTCATGCAGCGTCCGTGAGAACCAGCGATAAGCAGGCTTACAGCGAACGACAGCTGGATAGGCGGGGATGTGATGGATCACTCGCTTGGAACGGGTTACTTGACACTTCACAAGAGAGTTTGTGGAGTGTATCGATAGTTTTGTAAGGAGAGGGAGAGAGGGAGAGAGAGAGAGGATAACAGCACGCATCGCTCGCACACAAATATGTGTTTTACATCCTAATCCCCATCATAATCAGTACAAACAACATCTGGATCGCCTCGCTTGTGCCAAGTACCATTCTAGGAAAAAGAAACATTTTTTAGGTTTTCAAAATTTTGAACTTGCATCGGTGAGGATGGATTTATTGCAGCAGAAGTCGGTGACATTACACCACTCAAAATGCCGTTCTGTGTTTTGAGGTATGTTGTGTTTTTTTTTGTTTTTTTCTAGGTGGAAAGATGCCATTATCAGTTGGAATGACACAGAGCCGATTCTGTAGTAGGCAGGGGACGGCGATGGGGAAAAGCTGGATAATTAATAATTGTCCGTCAACATTGTATTCTGCCAATCAAATTTACATTTTCACTGTCATGATACAATAACATTGTATTGATAGATTTGTTCCTAAAGCAACAACTAAGAAAACCAAAGCTGTTACTCGTGATGCTAAAATATTTTATGACCATGATGGAGAGACAACATAATTATATGAAAAAATATTATGAAGCATAATTCAAAGTATGATAAAAAAGTATGATTTATATCTATATATAAATAAATAAATAAATAAAGACTTGCCTATGATGTACAGCAAG
>OMNS01010798.1:7468-19819 GCA_900303225.1 Laemonema laureysi | reverse complement strand
TCTGGAAGACGCTACAGGGCCCTCCGTTCCCGGACCAGCAGGTTCAGGAACAGCTTCTTCCCTGCGGCTGTCACCCTGCTGAACTCTGCACCACGGTGATGGCCCCCCCTGTTACCCCCTCACACACCCTCCTTCAGTGACTGTACCTACCCCCTCCACCCTGGCCTGGACGGCCATGCACCTTCTTCCAGCCACTGAACATTTGCACTACTGCTATTAATGTTACTGTTCATACTTATTACTTCTACCATCTACCTCTACCATCACTTTAATTCACCTGCACTTTATGTATAATTATCACCATATTTGCACTACCATGCTGCTATTTACTGTTTACTGTTTACTGTTACATATCTATTTCATTCAGTCTGTATATATCCTCTCATTTCATATTGTACGTATCCATATATATTTATATACATACTCTGCACTTTTTCTGCTTTCTTTGCACTTCTGGTTAGATGCTAAACTGCATTTCGTTGTCTTAGTACTTGTACTCTGTGCAATGACAATAAAGTTGAATCTAATCTAATCTAATCTAATATACACAAATTGACACGTGTCAACCCATATTTGCCAACCATCACTCTTGGATGAATCCGATGACAATGATCAACAAGTGAGCCGAATCAAACACAGCCTCACATTTCGGACGTCACCTCCTCTGATTGTATTTTCCCACCATTGGTTGGCACAGACCAAATTGCTTTCAGGTAAATTGACTCTCTGTCGTTTCTCCAGCAGGGGGTAATGTTACATTCCTTAGCATCTCCGATTGAGAGTCAATCGCCAAGCCCCGTCCCCATCCCATCCAAGCTCCGCCCCAACCCACCTTTCCTCCTGTTAGTTAACTTCCAGATAGCCGGTTCACACCATGACACCATCACACCACTTGTCCTCACACACAGTTCACCTCCTGAACTGGTTCAGATCTCAGAAGAGATCACAGAGAGAGTAACAACATGGTCTCAGATGTCGCCTACAATTTTGTCTTCAAAGGTAAATATATATATAAGTATTTTATTTATTAAATCTGACACAGGTCCTTTTCAATGGCTTTCAATTAGTTAGAGCTGTAATGTGTAAACTGTAGTTTTCTATTAGAGCAGTAATGTGTAATAGTTTTCTATGTTTTATTTTTGTAAGTTAAGTAAGTTATGTAGTTGGTACAAACACGATAAGTCAGGCCACATTGTCATGGCAACCTGTAGTAATGTTTGTATAAGTTACTCAGTAGTATGAGGAAAACACTCCTAGTGAGTAACAACTCAAAAAAATCCTTGTTACTGTTTATACACATTATCACACCAAAGGCTTCATCAACACATTTTAACTTATTCATTCTGTTTTAACCTATGGTTTTAGCCTATGGATTTAGCCTAAAGTATTATCCTATGGTTTTAACCTATGGTTCCGCTGGCTGCAAGTTGAACTGTCCCTTGGGGACATGAAAGATTAGCTCAGCACCTTGCTTTTTAGACACCTTATATTATGTATTACTTCGACATCAAGTTTGGGCGACAATAAAACCCTTTCCCATTCATCTTGTTTAACAAGAGTAAATGTTCTTGATAAAAGACTGCCCCTATCTTCAGTCTAACCTTCTAAACCAAGGTCTTGGAAACAAAGGAATATGAATGTGTCAAGCTCAGGACTACAAGACAAGCTCTTTCTCTTTACACACATGGTCACTAAAACACCAATATGGGAGTAAATTGTGTTTGTCTCCTGTCTTGAGAGTGGACTAAAGATAGAGGGCTAGATACTGTATATAGGAGATAGAGACGTGGAGATGGAGATAGGAGACAAAGAGATAAGACTAGAGATAAAGGATATTGAGGACTAGAGATATAGGAGATATAGAGATAGAGAGATAGACGACTACAGAACAAGAGATAGGAGGAGGACTAGAGATAGAGGAGATAGAGGACTAGAGACCACAAACTTCCTTTATCTGCCAACAATCAGACCCTGAAAAGCTCAGATTGTGTTTTACATTCTCTTCTGCATAGAAATGCTTGTTGTTTTACAGGGAAATGGAGTGACCTAGTGCAGATTGAACCTTCCCTGTTCCTATCTGCTGCACAGACCAAACTAATAAGCATATTGTCCCTCTGCAACGAGATAAGGCTTGCGTAGGATTAACCCTAACCATAACCCTCTGCAAAAGATAAGGCTTGACTAAGATTAACCCTAACCCTCTGCAACAAGATAAGTCTTCTGTATTAAACCTAACCTTAACCCTCTGCAATGAGATAAGACTTCCTTATTAACCCTAAACCTAACATTGAAATGACTCCGGTTCCCCTCCTCTCCAGTGGTGCTGGTCGGAGAGTGTGGTGTAGGCAAGAGCAACCTGCTGTCTCGATTCACCAAGAACCAGTTCACCCTGGACAGCCGCACCACCATTGGTGTGGAGTTCAACACGCGGACCACACAGCTCGGTCAAGCTAGCATCAGGGCTCAGATCTGGGATACCGCTGGCCTGGAGCGATACCACGCCATCACCTCCGCGTATGCTTCAGCGCTAATACCATGCAAATAACAAGATAATAGCATGCTAAAAATATAACACGATGCTAATAACAAGTTAATGCTATGTTAAATACATGCTGATAACAAGTTAACACTATGCTAATAACAAGTCAATACTATGCTAATAAAAACTGAATACGTATATGATGATTAATACCATGCTACATATGAGATATTGTCTCTTGAGATAGTTAGGTTTTATCATGAAATAAACATATTTTCATAGAGGAAAGGTAATGTGCTTGGCTTGCTGGTGCATAACATGGACCAATATGGTACTATACTACTATACCACTACTATACTACACCACTGCTATACTACCTACTACTACTATGCTACTTTACTACTGCTGTACTACTACTATACTACCACCCAGGTATTACAGAGGAGCGGTGGGGGCGTTGGTGATCTATGACATCACAAAGCAGCCGACCTATGAAAGTGTAGAGCGATGGCTGAGTGAGCTGTACGACCATGCCCACCCTCGCGTGGTTGTCATGCTGGTTGGCAACAAGACGGACCTGGAATCTGACCGGCGTGTGACCACAGAGGAGGCCAAACGCTACGCAGGTACACCTCCACTGACTATGCCTCCTTGAATACACCTCCTCTAAAACACCTCCCCGACAACATCTCCTCTAAAACACTAGCAGGTACACCTCCTCTACAACTCCTCCCTTACAACACCTCTAAAACACTAGCAGGTACACCTTGCAGCAATACTCCCTATTACACATCACATAAGTGGCCTTTTCTGGGGTTCCTCTGACCACAGAACACAGGTAGTGATTTGTAAATCGGATTATTGCAGAGTTGTACAGCATTTTTGTAGACGGTCCATGTGTGACATGTCAGCACTCTCTCTTGACTGTGTGTGGTGGTGGCTGGTTTAACCTGTGTGCCTTGATTGGCCAATGCACCACAGGTGTGTAGCCTCACCCCAGCCCCAGAGTCGAATCAGTCTGACTCGGGCCCAGGTGAGGCTGCTTAAACCAGCCACCAACCACACACCACACACCTCCTCTAACACTTCCATCTCCTTCTCTATAGAGAAGAAAGGTCTGCTGTTTGTGGAGACGTCTGCTTTAGAGTCCACTAATGTCGAGGTAGCATTCAACAATGTCTTGTCAGGTATTCAATTCAAGCAAATAATTTATATGGATGAATAAATTATAAAAATGTCAACAATATTGCGGCTAAACAACCCAGGATTGTTGTACGTTTTGAGAAGGTGCACAATGCTTATTATTGAGAATTACTTTAAATGTAGGCATATATTACCCCAGATTACCGAGTACACCCAAGTCAAAACTATTCCTAATCACTACTGTAACTGTGTTTTTTAACCTGATGATGGATTGTAATCTGATAGTATGGATTGTAATCTGATAGTATGGATTATCATCTGATTGTAATCTGATGGTATGGATTGTCATTTGATAGTATGGATTGTAACCTTATGGTATGGATTGTAATCTGGTTGTAATCTGATAGTATAGATTATAATCAGTTTTTAATCTAATAGTATGGATTGTAACCTTATGGTATGGATTGTAATCTGGTTGTAATCTGATAGTGTTGATTATAATCTATTTGTAATCTGATAGTTTGGAATTTAATCAGGTTATAATCTGATGGTATGGATTGTAATCTGAGGTGTACCAAATGTCCCCAGAGATCCACAAGAGGATGGGCAGTAAGGAGGTCATCCAGGGGGACTTCAGAGCTCCATTGTCCCTAAGGAGCAGACCAGAGGACAAGAAGCCCTGCTGTAGAAACATCTGAGCACCTCACATCATCATATTATATAAAGATTATATATTATGAATGGATAGATAGATAGATAGATGGATACATGATGACTATTTACAACATTCAAACTCTGACTTTAACTCAATCATTTAATAAATTCCCCTTTCTGTGTTCGGAAGGCTGACGCTTGTGGGAATAAGTAAATATAAAGCACTTTATTTATATAATGGTAAACAATAATACTAGTGAATAATGGTTAAGAACAGTGAACACTGGTTATAATAGTGAATATGGTTAGTAATAGTGAATAATCGTTAATAATGAATGAATAATGGATCACCTGTCGCTACCTGGAGACGCTCAGGACACAATACGTCACATAAACAGCGACGACCAACCAATCATAGTCCACAGCAAAGTGGACCAATCACATGATCACATAGCTACAGACAGGTGTCACTGGTCTACGTACCAATGAGAACGAGCAAGAGGCGGGACCAAGCCATTCACCTGACGTGGTTGCGATCCCTCAAAGAGCGACGAAGAGAAAACTTGGAGGATACTTAGTGGGTTGTGTTGTTCGGAGGTTGATACTTAAGAAAACCGAGGACCTGGACAAGGTTTGTTGAATTGTAGAGGTTCAGCTGTCTCAAAGCTACAACCTGTGAAGTTTCAACAACCTGTAAAGTTACAACAACCTGTAAAGTTACAACAACCTGTAAAGTTACAACCTAGGCCAAACAGCAGGAGTTGGATCGTATTGAACTTCTGTCCAACAGACGGCTAGTCAGAACTAGTCAGAGGAGGAACCATGTCAACCAAAGAAGACGAATATGACTATCTGTTTAAAGGTGAGCGGTTATTCAGGTTTTCTCCTTTCGATCACCTTGTAGGTCCTTCAATAAAGAGTGCATGTAGCGGCCCGGGGTTAGCTATGTCCAGAGAGACTTGGTTACTGTATTTTAGCATCGTATTTACAATTCAAACAACGATAATCTGCTGGGGAGATTTGGACATTTCACCGACAAGTGACGTGTTATCCACGGTCATAATCGAAATGTCAAAGGAAAACACTAAACCATCCCAAAATCATCCAGAAAAATGTTGATTATTCACCCAAAATAGACAACTGTATCGATTGATGTTTTACAGTACACGTACTGAGTTCGTAATTTTTGCACTTTTGAATATCTGCTTAAACCATTGAGTTGGGAATAGCTTATATCTCGGTCATATCTATCTTTAAATCATAAAGTTATGAGCATATCACGGTCATATGTCTCGTTCACTGATGAAGTTATAAAAGAGGGTTTTTGAAATATATCTCTAATGTATCGACAAACCGACATGATTCAGCAGTTGAACCCTAAACAAGCCGGTGCCGTCAAACTGGAAATACCTGCTGCGTGTGCTTGTGCACCAATCATGTCTACAAGACGACATGACGTCAGTCTCTTCCACTCATCATATAATCCTGCTTCCCTTTTTTTACCACATCATGTACTCATTATTGTATACAGCGCTTTGCCATTCGTTCAAACGTTATTATTAATATTACTCTCTATACCCTCTGTGTATGTATCCGTGTATAGACTACATAGTTCTAGTGTAGTAATATACTAATTATATGCATATCTATCTCTCTCTCTTTCTCTCTAGTGGTACTTATAGGAGACTCTGGGGTCGGGAAGAGTAATCTGTTGTCTCGTTTCACGCGGAACGAGTTTAACCTGGAGAGTAAGAGTACCATCGGTGTGGAGTTCGCCACGCGCAGCCTGCAGGTGGAGGGGAAGACTGTGAAGGCTCAGATCTGGGACACGGCCGGGCAGGAGCGGTACCGGGCCATCACCTCTGCGTAAGAACTACCACCAAGACCCCTGACCCCTAACTTGACCCCCACTCCTAACATAACCCTAATTGCTGGGCAGGAGTGGTACCGGGCCATCATCTCTTGCGTACAAACTACCACCCTGACCCCTAGGGACGTTTGGGAGGATTCCCGAACGGCCGGTTTGTTCCAGGCCGAGTGGAATCCACTTGTGTCTGTCGTGCGATCGGATAAAAGGCCTCTCCAAACCAAGCTCCCGGGCTGAATTTCAACCCCAGCCCACCCCTGCCCCTAACCCATAACCTGAGCATAAGAACCAGCATCCTAATCTATCAAACCCCAAATTGTAGCCATACCAAACCTAACAAAATCCTCACTGTAACCTAACCCTAACCCTACATAACCCTAACTGTACCCAACCTAACCCATGACACACTGAGAACCACATTAGCCCACACCAACAGTGTGGACTAATATGGTGTAAGGTGTATGGTGTATAATACAGTGTATGGTAGCATGGGTCAGCTGGCTGTAAATCTGTGAAGGTAACAGAAAGAAACACCCGGCTGTGTGTTTAGCACCTCCTGTCGTGTTGGACAGGTATTACCGTGGAGCTGTTGGTGCCCTCTTGGTTTACGACATTGCCAAACACCTGACGTACGAGAACGCAGAGCGCTGGCTGAAGGAGCTGCAAGACCACGCCGACAGCAACATCGTCATCATGCTGGTCGGCAACAAGAGCGACCTGCGACACCTGCGTGCTGTGCCCACCGACGAGGCCAAGGCCTTCTCAGGTAAACTCACCTGTCCAGGTGAATGGTACCTGTCACATTATTAACCGTATTAACAGTGTTGTTGTGTTGTTTTCTAGAGAAGTATGGCCTGTCTTTCCTGGAAACTTCAGCGTTGGACTCCTCCAACGTGGAGCTGGCCTTCCAGACTATTCTCACAGGTCAGCCCCCTCCCTCCCAATCCTAAATTTCGTCTTCATTGTGAAATGATCAGAAGAAGCTTTGGTGTTGACCCCCTTCATCACCACTAGGTGGCAGCAACCGTCCATCAGTGATCTGAAGCAGAGTTTTAGTAGCAGACATACAGGCTGCCAGTAGAGTACAGTACAGCAGAATACCATGAAAATTAACTTTTTGAGTACAACTTGTTAACAAACAATAGTATTTCAGCTGATTATTTGATTCGATTTTAGATTTCTTTTTTTTTGTTTTTTAGAAGTCAAGTTAAACAGAAACACACACTACATGGGGCTTGTTCATGTGGGTGTTGGTGAGCCTTTTAAATGGGCAGCCATTTTTGGGTAGTTATCCAGCTGATCCTCCTGTCTTCCACAGCCATCTACAACATGATGTCCCAGAGACAGATCTCTGGACGCAGTGACTCAGACTTCTCTCCCGGGTCTAATGTGGTGCCGATCACCGTCCAGCCCACCCAGAACCCCCCCCGACAGAACCCCTGCTGCCAGAACAACTGAAGCTCCTCCGGCTCCACCCCTCAGACAGACAGACAGACAGACAGACAGACAGACAGGTGGGCAGACAGACATTACATCACATCATGGTTCTTCAGTTCTACTGGTTAGTATAGCTGTTAGTATAGCTGGTTCTGCTGGTTAGTATAGCTGGTTCTGCTGGTTAATACAGCTGGTTCTGCTGGTTAGTATCGCTGGTTCTACTGGTTATTATAGCTGGTTTCACCGGTTAGTATTGCTGGTTGTGCTGGCTAGTATAGCTGGTTCTGCCGTTTAGTATAACTGGTTCTACTGGTTAGTATAGCTGGTTCTACTGGTTAGTATAGCTGGTGAAGGTATGAATGGGTGATGACAGAGTGCTATGTCATGTTGCCTCAATGGAATAGATTATATTTCAACAGAAAGACATCCAAGCTTGTTTGAGGAGATGAAGGAAGAGATGATGGAGGTAAAGGAAGGAAGAGATGAAGGAGGTGTTTGAGGAGATGAAGGAGGTGTTTGGGGAGATGAAGGAGGTGTTTGGGGAGTTGAAGGAGGTGAGAGGAAAAGGAGGTGAGGGAGGAGGTCTGTCCGTCTTGCTGTCTCTCTACTGGAGGAGGCAGGCATCACTTTTTTAATCCTTATTTCTGTATATTTGGACTGCATGTGTATAAATAAACTGTATTTGTTAATAGATATACACATATATATTTGTTCTATTTTCATTCATGTGAAATTGGAAAAGGTAATTGCGGGACAATGATTATTATTTATTGCATATTTGTTATTAAAGATTTTGTGACCAATATTCTCAAATAATTATAATTTTAGCCCACAATTTTGCAGAAAGTCACAATACATTTGATTATTTGAATGTAGTTTTATTAGAAACATTTACAATACATCTTGAATCTTTGAAAAATAACAAATAAAACAAACTAATATGGCGCAGTTACAATAATAATAATTCATAATAAAAATGTTCCAGAAAAATGTAATTCACAGAAACCATGTGCTATGAGTAGCTGCCCTGGAGGGACTGGGAACATGTTTCCATCCTAACCCTAACCTTAACCACAGAGCAGAAACTATCACACTAACACCACTACCAGACCACTACCAGACCACTACCAGACCACTACCAGAGAATATGAAGTCCTACTGGGTTGGCCTCTTGGCAAGACAGGAGCCTCTGTTTCACAACATCACCCTTTTATTATTACCAGGACCGGTGTCCATGGAGGACACCGGCCCATCTGCTAGGCAGATCCATCCTTAGTGCTGATAGACCAGACCAGGACCTGCTGGTAGAACCAGACCAGGAGGCTGACAGGGAGCTCTCGTCTTGGGGTCCAAAGAGGATTCAACTACAGAAACCTACAGAGGTCAAAAAGACCCAGCGTTGTTAAACACACAACACCAGGCCTGGTTGCCCTTTCTACATGACCAGACAACATGCATGCAAACTAGTACGGCTATGACTGAGGAGTGTATATGAGTGTTGTTGTAGACTAACTAAACAGTGCGGTGTGTCGGCCATCTTGTGTGTTATCACCAGAGCAGGAAAGCTTTCATATTAAGGCTTGGATTATCCTCTTGAAGCTTATTCCACTCGTGTTGCTATTCTAAGACGAATCTCTCCAGATCTCTCCAGATGTGAACATGTTGTTCTAAAAGAAAAGTCGAAGTCAGTTCAGATTAAGAGCAAAGGGTTGGTAACATGGGGGGGGCAACAGCAATCCGATCTACTGAAGCAGGAAAAATGCATATCCAGGCACAAAATATATCCAATCCTAAAAACTATCCTATGATTTTCTGTCCTTAAACCATTTCAAATGCGCCGGTATTTGACAGAATGCTTGTATGAAGTTGTGGAGGCGCCACATCACTTAACTTTATTTATCTTCATGTAGATGGGAAACTTTCATAAATAAAAACTTCTAAACTTTTCATATTTATAAGTAGAAACTGGCCTTCCTGTGTTTAGAAATATATTAACTTCTTGTACTTTTAATTAAAAAACAAATGTCTCAAGATTACTCATAAATATGTTTTTTTTTTCATAAATAACATCCAGATACTGACTTTTCCTCTGCTTTCTATGAAACCATAACCCATGTTAGCAAAATAGATTTGAAAAAACTGTAATATGTTCTTTTTTTTATTAGTTTCAGTTATCTATAAATGTACGTGGAAGAACTGAAATATATGCTAAAACCTCAAAATTCTTCAACTTCAATTCATCAACAATAAAAAAATAATTAAATAAACAAAACAATCACGTTAAAGCTCACTGATAAAGTAACAAAAAGCAGAAGTGCGTGAAGCAGAGATCTCTTTACATTCAAATGCAAGGATTTCGACGCTTGGTCAAATTGCTTAAGTGCATTGATTGAATTAAGGATTCCTATCACTGCTTACGAAGGGATTTTACATAAATGCATAACGAGCTTTTTCTATAAAGAGAAGAAAAACACCAACAGTTTCTATCATTACTATTCATGTAATCTTAATACAACGTTGTAAATAACACTAAGATGAAATGAATGAACCATACTGTGCTCTCCCATGGTCTCTATATGGAAGTGGGTCTTATACTAGGGGAGTTGAATAAATGAACCTTATACTTTAATGGTTTATAAGAATCATAATTAAACTTTGAATATCAGTCAGTCAAACTACAAGGTAAATATGTAGATTTCAACCATCATCCAGTTTAAGGACTTAAAGCTTTTATACACATGGATCGGGTTGTTGTATTCCTAACAGGTATTATTTGTATTAAAACTGACATTTCTATGTTTTACTATCATGCATTTTAACTTAAGAATAGCAGTAGTGCCTCCGGAGATTGCCTTGAAAACATAGCAGTTTTGTCTCCCAAACAAAGTCATACTCAGCGCAGGACCCCTTGCAAACATGGGGGCCCCTGCAAACATTGGCTTTAAAGATGACACTTCTGGATTAGCTGTATTGTAGACATCTCAGCACGTGTTCTGTTATGAAGTCATTACATTTTGTCTTTCACAGGGCAACAAGTTGTTGTCTTTAAGTGCTAGTATTATTTCAAACATCCCAATACAGTAAATCATGGTTACCATAGCATTGTCTAACTAGAAATAAAGACATGTCCTCTGTCCTGAAAGGTGTTTTTCTTGTTCTTTGGTTACATTCCACCCTTTCTTTAAAAAAACAACAACAGATGATCATACGAAGTTTAGTTCCATCAAATCCCAAAAACTCAACATTGTCAATATGTAAAAAAAAAAAAAGAAGTTGATATGTTTTCTTGAGCGTACATTTCTATTTCTACTGAAGTAAATACAAAGTAATTAAAGGAAACCAAACAGAAGGTTAAGCCTCCCCACAGGATGTCTGAGGGAGAGCAAACTCCAAAACTTAGATTATTTATTAACAACCAGAAACTACCGTTGCCGTTGATCTATTTAACCACCAGAAACGGGAGCGTTCACGACCTATGTTGTGACCTCCAAAAGCAGTTTTTTTTGTACACTTCAGTATGTGATTTCTAATGCAATAAGGCTTCTAATTTGTTCATTTTACAAGGGGGGAGTAATCTGAAGGTTACGGTTGTCTGTGTTGGAGATTATTTTCTATTCAGTGTTTTCAGTATATTCAGTATTTAAACAAACCACTTAGTGGGCCAGACGGCGTTGCTAATTGATTTCATCCCTCTACATCCTGATGAGTGTTATATCTTCACTTCACGGGTTCATCTCTTCGCTGCCCTTTTCAGTTTTATATTGGACCAATCGTTGTTGTCGAGCCCTGGCAACTGAACCCTGACAATTGAACGGCGACACCTGGGAGCTCAGATAGAGCCCCCGGTGCTAGAGGACCTCCAGAAGCCACGGCTGTTTGGTGTACGCGTTCATGGTGTTCGATATTCCATAAACATGCATACTCAAAAAGTATAAAACTTTGACAAAATTGGTGCCCACGTGGGAGGCTGGAGAACCAGATACAGGCAATGTCATCTTTTTACTGTCAAAGTAAGACCGAAATGTGAGTTTTCTAAACTCTTTGCAGAGTATGACCATATTATTGCTGTTTCACCCTTCACAGGAGTCTACCGTAGGGCTAGAGGCCTAAAGGTTAGTATAGATAGCATCAGGCTGTTCAATGGAATACTATACAACACCTTGTATCTTTATACTTGGTTAAACTTTTTCATAGTGACTATTTTTATGTGTTTATTTCTTATTTAAATATTTGGAGTAAGTTTAACCATTTACATAATATTATGTTCTCACATTTTTGCTATCAAGTGCCTCAGGGGATGCATTTATGAAATGCATTACAAAGTATAAATGGAAAACAACAATGAGTCGGCCAATCGTGGGCCTCCTGTGGCCATTACTGTTGCTTGCAATAAGGAACGCATCTCGCCTTAGGAAAAACACTATGATGTCAGATCAAAGCTAGCGCCCTCTAGCACTAAACTGGGGAACAACAAGTGTAACACAAGAGGTAGGGGAGCTAAAATATTCACCATCGATGGTCAGTTTGGTTTCATGGAAATGTGTATTCTTGCAATAAGGTGCTTTACTTTATATGTTACGTAAAGTGTTTAATTTTGTTCACATTCTTTTACTCACAAGGCTGCAGGAAGCTACCCTTTCTTTAATTATATTCTTTTTTTTTTGAGAAACTACGAATTAAGGCAGAAACAGTTCAGCTACCATGGAGATGTATCAGTGTAATTTAGATGTATTGTATATTTAATTTTATGTCATTTATATGTACTGTATA